>OX376372.1:31892581-32177211 GCA_947369275.1 Nemotelus nigrinus
GCAGTTCCGAGCCGAGCTTAGATATCCATTAGAAGTTTAGTTTTTCCAACGCTCGTCCGTCCGTCGCCGCCCTGCCGTCGACTAAAATCGGAGCTCGGCACAGGAACTAGCTCCGTTGGGGCTGTGGCTGGCTACCACTACCCGCTGCTTGTTGAAAAACTGTTGACATGGCATTATTTGCGTTTTCTCGTCTTCGTCGTTTTCTGCACGACCGCATCGACTTGTGGTTCTATCCAACTTTTTCTCAAGACGCTTCGCGTTTCATCCGAGTTTTCTTACAAGGAAGCGATCGGTTCGCATGCTCCCCATCGCACAATGGGTGAGCCAAGCGGATTGCGACTGTGTGAGTGTGTGTGTATGGATCAGGGCAGAGGTACGGTGCGGTAGCGGAACAGAATGTAATTTTCGAAATTGATGTCACAGCGGTGGAGCAAGGGACGACAGAACAGCGCGATTCGTTCGGAGGAAGCAGAAATGATTGCGCAAGTGTGTATGACTCGAGCTCCGACAACACGGCAAGGCAACGGAACGACACAAGCGGACATGGATGCGGATGAGTGGCCACCATCTCCTCCTAGAAAAGTCGCATGAAAGTCGTAACAAAAAAAATGGTTACCTTTGCCTTATTCCATCCGTGTGACAAACTTTGCTCGCTCCCCTTATTGCGCCCCCAATCATTTGCAGCGATCGCGTTCTCATCGGTATCGTCGTAACTGGCGATGATTGCTAGATGGTACAATGTCTACACTGTTAGAGAAGTAATTAAGGCCGTTCATTCGAAGTGAAATGTTCCGTTCGATTTATGATGAGAGCAGGGAGGCAGCGATTTAAAAATTCAAATTTAAAATTTTAAGAAAAAAAATGATGCTTGATTCAGCTGAAACTCAGCTTTACCCTTCGAAACATCTCAAATCCGCATATTACCTGCAAATTCAATTAACGCCATCGCATAGCCCTCTATTGTAATTAATCTAAGCACAATGGAAAAATATGGGCTACGTGATCCGATCGTACCAGCTATGAGTGTGCAGTTTGTGTACGAGAATTTGATCGCACGGCTGTTTGGTTGCTTAGATGAGATTTTCCTTGAAACGGAAACCTTCATATGTGATCGCCGTATGCAAGTGGGTTGCTGCTGGGGTTTTGGGCTGGGTTCGAATGTGTACATACACGACGTCGATATCAACTGTGTGTTCAGCGATCGTTGCAACAAGGTTTCCCATAGTCACTTCCTTAACTCGGCCAAGCCAAGACAAATCAGCTTCGTGGCACTGAGGATGCTTTACCGTCGATGGGGGCTGGGAAATTAGCTACTTGCAGGCCTTAATTACCTTCTAGGTCTATGAATATGTTACCGCACCGCTCGCTCCGATCCAGTCCATGGGAACTGGTTGGTGGTCATATCTTGAGTTTTTCTATTGCTTGAGATGCGATTTCACCTATTCTTTCTTGCTGCCATGCCCGCTGATGTTGCTTTGTCATGGCCTCGGGGGAGCACTTTCTCAGCTAAAGCGCAATCTACCCGCAAAATAATTGCTGTGAATACGGAAGACTCGAGTTCCATCCGCTACGAGCGTGTTCTGTTCTGGCAATGGGGCTGAGTGACAATTTCAATGGTTTGGGGCTCTGAAGCAATCGCGCAGCAATAGCCACAGTTTCGTCCTCTAAACTACAGCTAAACTGGCAACAGTGCTGAATGATGTCACGCGAAGGGTATTTTTTCGCAACGCATGAGGCTCCACGGAGTTACGTAACTCGCATCATAATATCTCGGGATTGTCGCAATTAGCCACCGGCGGCCACATGATTCCACTGCTCTCGCTCGGCAATCCATTGTTGTTTGCGACCAATTTGTTGGTTAATTCAATTAGAAACTATTCGCCATGGAAGGATGAGAGTCGTGCCTTCATCGCCAAATAGGCTCAATGGAATATTTAACTATTGCGTTGTAGCGGTTCGATCGGTTCTATCCACTCTGACCATTTCGTTAGTGTGCCTGTCCCGAAGCGAATCGGACCTGCAAATTTATAGAGCGGACCATAAATTCACACCCCACTGACTGGTGTTTTTCGTCCGCGGACTCGATGAAGCACTGTAGGAAATTTTATCGTGGGCGATCTAACATCGAGGCAGCAAACAATCTTCTAGAAATCGCACATAGAACGATCTTGTGTTAATTTCCTAGACCCCGATTTGGGATTGGGTGGCGCGCATTCGCTGCATATGTGAAAAAGATGCTGTGCTTGTATCGAATGCGCAGTATCCAAGCCACTGTCACTACCGCTTGCTGACTAATAGTCGAATGTTTACGGTTGTTGAGAAATAATGAAGACATTTGAAGAAGGATGCAAGGGCGTCGCGTTTAGCAATGCGCTATTGTATATTAACTGGTTTGAGTTTGCAAGAATAAAACTGATGCATGTATGATGTAGGCATGCATGGACTTGAAATGGGTCTTGTGAATGAGAATAAGACAGGTTTGATTTGAAAACTATTACGAAACGCAGTTTCATGAGATTTAATGCATCATATGTTGCTACAAGACACTCATCGAATCATATAGTGAAACAATAAGTGTTGAAATGGAAGGCATCCTCAGAAGTGATGATTTGAAGGGTTCAGTAAAAGTCTTCATCAGAAATAGTCCGACCAAGGCTCACTTAGGCACACAAGCAAAATCATTATTAAGGCAAAATCATTATTAAGTAGATAGCTTAATAAAATATTGGATGATTCTCTTCGAACCAGTCAAAGCTGCTTCGATTACGTTGGCAAAAAAACTATATCCAGGCATTCGCACAAGAGAAGAACTATTTTCTCTTCCTCCTCACATCTACAGCTCCGGCAGGAGTCGTTGTGAGGAGCACCCAACCGCATCGAATCACAGGTTCAATCGTATACTGAAAATATATCCACATACAACTACATATGCAGCTAATGAGCCGATAAGTAGATGCTGCAGGATATTCAACAGGGTAAGCAATCCATATTACAAAACTATCCTTCGAATCCTCTCTTTGGCAAGTCATCTGTACTCGCTAATCTTAAACTATAAGCTACAGTGGCGGACAAAAGTGGATACACAAATACAAATTTTTAGTAAAATTGATGTAACTTTTTTTTTTATCAGAGATAAATCAGAAATTCTTTTTGCATTAATTACTTAAACACTTTTCTTAAATTAGTAGGAAAAACAGAAACGATTCATGTAAAAAACCTAAGAAAAATTCGAAATTCGTCGTAACATAATCCAATTTCCATCCAATTTTTTTATCCAATTTTGTTCATCGTAATTGCTTGAAATCAGTACTTCGTCCAAAGTCCTTTGTTAGCTGAGACACTTTTGACTCGTTTTGGCATAGGTAAGGTTAGGCTTAACTGGCTGGCACAGGACCACACATAGACCCATTGGTCCGCAGCGATACCAGATAAATGGACCCGGAGAAGGAAAGTTCAGTCCAAACGGCCATCGAAGGCCCCGGATTTTTTTGCGAACTGAAGTATGTCCTTCAGCCTCTGCTCTGCTACATGTGAGAGATCCCCCAGCCAGAGCTCACCGAAGCAGCGCTGGCTGGTTCTCGCCAGTGCCGGGCAGTGGCACAGAAGGTGTTGGATTGTTTCTAAGACTCCCGGTTCTTGACACTTCCTACAGGTTCCGCTGGTTAGGAGTCCCATTTTCATGGCATGAGCTGCTACAAGGCAGTGGCCAGTAATGATGCCGACCAGCCGCTTGCAGTCAGTCCGCGTTAATTCGAGCAGATACTTAGTCGCTACGAGATTGTACGACCGCCACATGATTTTGGTTAGCTTGCTGGTCTGAGTTGCACGCCATCCACACATCGCACCTTACATCATATTGGAGTCGATTGAGTATTTGATTGTTTGGATTGGAGTGGGAATGTCAACCGATCCTGACAGGGGAAGGCTAGCCACGTCCTTGGCTAGCGCATCCGTCCTCTCGTTTCCTTCAATGCCCTTGTGACCAGAAACCCAGAAAATTCTGACCCTTCTGTTGTAGTTTTGGGTAGTCAGCCACATTGATATGTATTTGTATGAGTTACTCATTTTCAAATTTGTGGTGGTACAATTTCATACTTAAAATGAAGTGTCATGTTGCATTCTTTCAATTATCTATAAGTTTCCAGCGCCGCTGGCAGCCATACAGCCCCATATCATTACGCCGCCGCTACGGTAGGATAGAACATTTATGCTAAGTACTGGTTACGTTTTTTTTATAGATGGGAGATTTTTCATTATTGATTTTAGCATACTTCCACAAAAGATAAGATTTTCATATTTTGGAGAATGATTTAATAGAGTATGTAGTTTTTGAATTCGGCGTTAACTCAAAAATGAAAAAAAATGTAGGTAAAACGTTTATGTTAAGGAGAGCAGTATTATTACTAATCTACTAAACAATTTCCCAAAAATGGTAGCTAATTACCACCAAATTTTTTGTTTAAGTATCGTGCAAATCAAACTCAAAACTAAACTCGCATGCATACATTTTCGCCTTGTACAGCAATCCCTGTGCCTCAAGTATCACAAATCAATCGCTTCAAAGTTGAGCAAAGCACATCAATATGACAAAAAATGAGGTGGTACAAATCAAACTTAAACTAGTCTTGCGTACATACATTTTCCATTGAGTATTACAATCGCTGCACCTCAAATGTCTCAAGTCAATCGCTTCAAAATTAACCAAAGCACCTCAATATGATAAAAAAAGAGGTGGTACAAATTTTGTCCCGTATACTACAATCGCTGCGCCTCAAGGGTCTCAAGTCAATCGCTTCGAAGCTTAAGCATAGTACTGAGTTCGAGTTCACGTGAAATTTTGACATGTATCCATTATCTGGTCATTCTTTCGAGCGAAAATTTTGGCAATGGAGAAAAGCAGAGACAAAAGCTCATTTCTGACGGATAAAATGTCAAGAATTTCACTTTTCGATCGATTTTCTTATTGGAAAGACATTTGCACTGCTCCATTTTCAAATTGAAACACCAAATGTCACTTTTTAGCTCGAAAGAATGAACTGCACAAACTAAATTGGCGTGAAATGATTGGAGACATGTTTCAGTGCCATCTACGTTTTCAACGCGAAAGCAACTTCAAAGCAACTTTTCATGCTAAGAACTCTTGCTTATTTTCAAGCTAAATTTTCGCCGAAGCAGATTTCACGTGAAATTTTGTATGAAAATTTCACGTGAAATCGAACTCAGTACTATGCTTTAGAAGCAATCGCTTCATCTCAATATGACAAAAAAAAAATGACGTGGTACAAATTTGAAGCTTGAGGTGATGTTACATTTTGTAACTGTGTATGGGACATTTGTCACGCATCTTGTATGCGTAACACCACACTATTCTCTTGTTGCCCAGTCTATCCAAGGCCTGAATGCAGTCGAGTACACACTTCGATTTGTATGTGTAAGACATCAGAGCCTTAACCACCGCTTGACTGTCTGTAAATATGTTGATTTCCTCACTTGTGGTATCTCTGGCGTATGCTAGGTCTGCGGCTTTACGTATCGCAAAAGCTCCGCCTGAAAAATACTACAGTAACTAGGAAGCCTGAAAGCTGCTTCCATAGTTGCATCTGCGGAAAATGTTGCAGCTGTTTTAAGCCTCATATTAGTCTCCGCCTGGTTTCCGCACACCATCGGCCAGCTCATCGAGTATGTTCTGGGGCTGGTTGAGTAGTGGGCGAACACCGTGGGCTTCGGCATCAACTCCAATAAAACTGATCTTGTACTTTTCACAAGGAAGTACAAAATTCCTGAATTACACCCAATCAGGTTGAGCGGCGCCAGGTTAAGCCTCAAGTCACAAACTAAATACTTGGGCCTTATTCTGCACAGCAAGCTCACTTGGAAGGCGAATTTAGAGGAGAGAGTCAAGCGGACAAGCAATGCGATTTACGCCAGCAGGAGAGTGCTAGGTAAAACGTGGGGTCTAAGCATTGCTTTAACGCACTGGATCTATATGGCGATAGCCAGGCCTATCCTTGCTTACGGATGCTTGGTCTGGTGGCCAGCAGTGAATAAGACTAACTTTGCCAGCATGACGAACAGAGTTTAGCGGCTGGCGGCTCTGTGTACCACAGGTGCCATAGCCTCAATCCTTCGTCTGCTCTGAATGTTCTGCTTCATCTCCCTAAGCTTGACCTCTTCGTCAGGGGCGCTGCCACAAAAGCTGCTGTCTGGCTTAAGGAATCTGGACACTACGAGCCATGATCCTTCGGCCACAGCAGAATTCAGCGGGGGTACGCAGGTAGCACCGACTACTTGGTCCCCACACTGTGCTTCGGGCGGGGATATCAGGCGACTGTGGGGGATGGGCAGTAGTGGAAACAGCAAATGGGCGCTGCAACTCTTAGCATTTACACGGACGGCTCTAAAACGGCTGCCGGAGTGGGTGCTGCAACATTTTCTGTAGATGCAACTATAGAAGCAATTTTCAGGCTTCCTAATCAGTTTTTGCGATACGTAAAGCCGCAGACCTAGCATACGCCAGAGATACCACAAGTGAGGAAATCAACATCTTTATAGACAATAAACTATAAGTAAATGCCAAGTCATTAGTTTTTCCCGCAAAACCAGTAATATAAGTTTTGATTACCGCTTCAATAATGTTGCAATCAGTAATGTTGACAATGTCATCGAGATCGGAGTTACTTTGGATAAAAAGCTGCGTTTTAATTTACACTATGACAAAGTCTTAAGCAAGGCTAATAAGCAGCTTGGATTCATCAAAAGACTTGCGAACGAATTCAAAAACCTATGGGTCACGAAGTTTTTATACCTAGCTCTAGTTCGGCCATTGCTCAAATATGCATGTATTATCTGGCACCCTGCCTTTGATGTCCATAGCTATAGGCTCGAATCGGTGCAGAAGCAGTTCTTGCTTTTTGCGTTGAGAGATCTGTATAATCCTTACGAATTTGATAATCTACCTTCATACAGATACAGACTAAATATCTTAAATCTTCCAAGTCTATCTTCGCGGAGGATAGTCATATGCTCATGCTTTACTTTTGATGTTATTAGGGGCTTGATCAATGTTGTGTCCCTGTCCAATAAGATCACCTTCAACGAATCAGTAAGGCAGACGAGGCACACACGTTTACTGAATGAATATTGAAATGCCCTATCTAATTCCCTACCAAAGATGGTTATATTTTTTAAATTCTTTCATTATTGTGCATTGTACAAATTTATATAAATTGTTAAATATTAATTGTAAGTGTTTTTTGTACGCCTTGTTTGGTTGAAAATAAATAAATAAATAAAATCGAAAAAATTTTTGGGGTCGCAGATTATATTCTCCCCAGTAGTTTTAATGTATCTGTCATACGCTTTGTGAGACTAAGTATAGAATTCATGAGCAATTAAATCGTATTCTTCTTTAATACGTCGACTTGATTCTTCATTAGTTGGTAAAGTTCACTTTATCAACTAGTTTATTTCAGTGTGTGGTCAAAAACGAAGCAATTCTTTAAATTACACTTGAAATTTTAAGCTTATTGGCCTGATTAACGAAAATGACGATGACAGAAACATAATTAAAAGTCAGATTACAAGGTTAGACGAAAAGTGGCTGTCAATAATATTTTTCTTTAATTGAAAATATTGTTGAATGAAAAATTAACCCAATTCCTATCGTGCAGGTAACGCGTCGTCGTCGACCTGTTATACAATTTCATACTCGCAAGCTTTTTTCCAGTTATGCTGCAATGCAGCCTACCGGTACCATCAGCAGTATAGCTATTGCTTCATGCGAATTCTCAAAGCGAAGCTTAGTGCCGCACTCAAGGTCACCACGATCGGTAAACTAAACATGCGACCCACTGATGATATCAAGATCGATCGACTCGACATGGCACAATAGTGCTGCTGTGCTCCGTCCATCGATAGACTCGGAGGCGCTTAATCAACGGGCGAATAAAAAAGATAAGTTGACAGTGGCGCTCCACTCGAAAGCTAAAAACATCAGTACAATCAGATACGATGTGTACATACTTGCAAATGCGGCAGCGATGTTTGCCTTAATTGCATGCGGGATTCGCACGGCCAAAACAATCACGAATTTGCAGCAATTGATCTGCGACGGAATGGCGCAGCATCCGATCGTTTCATAGAAAACCTGTTCTCGTCATCAATTTTTACGATTGTTTTCAAACTTTTCATTCGTTTTCGAAAATAAGCTTACTGCGTTTTTCCTCGGTCGCTCGTAGAATTAGTAAAGTCAGCCGATTCCGTTGATGGATTGCTTTTGCGGAACTAAGCTTTCAGGGATTTGTTGGCGTGCAAATTTATATACACAAATGCTGCAAAACGTTGTTGGATCGGACGTTTTCAGCTGAAATGCAGGCTTGCGAATTGTTGGTAGATATCGCAATGTTTCTGAAATTTCACGTTACACCTAAATGTTTTGGAAAATATAAATTTTTTTCTTAGACTACCAAAGCTTTTTAAAAGATTAAATGTATGCATTTCGTACTCAACAGTTGCTTTTCAACAATTAAAACCCTCGAAATGAAATCTGAATTCTATTCCACTGAAAACTGGAAGAATACTTTAGTCAGTTTATGCCACCAAATCTTAAACGAGTTGTTATCGAATCATCCACCAGTCATTTCCGCTTTGAATTCTTAAGGACGTTTGAAAAAATAAAATAAGTTTCGACTTCCAAAACAACTGGAATGCTGCAACCAGCGTTCTCTTGACAAATTTGAAACATACATTCACATGACATGCGCAATCAGCAAGTGGCCTCATTAACCCATTCGCCCGGTTGATGTTCACGCGATTTTACCTTTGGCAGCAATAATTCCATTTCAAGCTTGACCTCCTTTTTGTGCAATTTTTTTTGGGGGGTTTTAACTGACAAGACGCAACATGACGAACGACTTCCCAGTCACGGACACTCGAGTTCACCACCATATTGCATCGGGCAGTGTTGCGTTTGTGCTTCTGTCTCTGTGTTGATTCTTCTTGATTGTTTATTCATGGGATCGTGAGTTGCGAGCGGCTCCATTACTTCCTCGGAAATCGAATTCAGAACGAGTTTCGTCGTTTCTTGCGGGCTTTTTATTTGCATGCCATCCCGCGAGATTCGGATTCGAGTTTCTCGCGGGGCCGAATAAGGAAGGAGTAAAAGAGGACGAGTGAAGTTGACTCGAACGCGATCTGAAGACGAGTTGGATGGTTCAGGTCAGGTATTCATCGAACGAGATAGGCAACTTTGTGCCGCTCCCAGGCGAGTCGAGTGGCTTTCGAAATGGCGAAAGGAGGACATCCTTTCGTAACCAGTTTGTTTTGGATGCGCAAAAGGAATTCGTTTTGTGAATGTTGATGATTATTTCGGATGGTTTTACGAAGAAATATGATTCAGATAAATATAATTTGTTTGTTTGTACCAAGTTCGGCCAAGAAGAACTGGATTCGTTTATGTTCATGTCCATGTATGTTCTTGTTTTTTTTTTCTTTTTTAGAGTGATGCATATGCTGTGATATATTGGTTAAAGATTGGGACTTATTCTTGAGTTGATAGATGCAAAGAAGATTTGCTGGATGGAATGACTTAAGTGCTAGTGCTTCTGAGTAGAGAGCTTTTGGTAGGTATGTATTTACTTGCTTATGAAAATTACAGGGAGGAAAGGCTGCACTTAATTGTTACACTCTCATATGAGCATATCCACGAGCGGGAGATCCTTTAAAGTAGTTAATCAAAATTGAAAACTCAAATTATGACTTTATTACTGATGATTTTTGAAGGAAATTACTGTTAGAATCTGTCTGCCCATAAATTCATATTTCATAGGGTTTTCTTTTTCTAAAAATTCAGTCACATTACCTCTGAAGTGCGTGATCTGATCTGGCTGAAATTTTCAGAGCTTAATTTTAATTTAGCATGGTCCGACATGTTAAGTTAAAATTAAGATATGGTAAATCCTTTGGTGGTGGGGAGCATTTCAGTGAATTTTCAGATACTATGACAAGAAAATTTTTGGAAAACTTGTGTGGGAAGAAGAATTTTGGGAAAATGTATGCAATATAATAATTGATGTTATATTTATTTATTTATTTACTATTACTATTATTCAACAGATCAAATCCAATTACTGAATACAGAAAATATAAAATACAAATAATTCACTAACGAAAGAATGAAAAAATTAACAAAATAATAATGAGATGATAATGATACAAAATAAAGAACAATAGTAAACAAAATCAAAGTGAAAAAGTACAAATTCAAAATAAGAAAAACAGAGAAAAAAAAGATAAAGAAAAGGAAAAAAGACTACATTGAATTACTAGTAAGCAAAACATTATGTTTCAGAAAAGTTTTAAATGCATATAATGTCGGTGGTAGAGGACCAAACTGTATATCATTATGTTGCCTCAGTAATCGCAACAGCGGAGAATAAAAAAAGATATCAGTGCGCGCAAATGGCACTCTAAACTCAAACGAAGAGCGGGTGCCATGCACTGCAACACGGACAGAAATGTGGCTGCTGATGTCTGAATCTACCAACCTACGAAATAATTTGAAGAGTAGGCACTCATCCAGGAAAAGTCTCCGTGATTCGAGAGAAGGGAGGTGAAGGAACGACAGACGATCACTATAAGGACGGTAAGGAAGCTGAAATTTATAAAACTGGGTGCGAGTAAATCTGCGTTGAACCGACTCCAACGCAGTATTTAAGTAGACAAAACGAGGACACCAAACTTGACTGCAATATTCAAGGACACTACGTACAAAGGAGAGGAAAAGGCGTACACAGGTGGAAATATTAACGAAAGCTTTAGAGGATCTAATAATAAAACCGGATAGTTTAGAGGCCCTGGCAGTAATATAAGAAATATGCTTCAAATATGTCAAGCTATGTTTGAAATTTTTAGCCCTATATGGGAAAAGAATGCCTACAAGTAGACAACATGTATTTCAAATTTTGATTTGTGATAACTTTTGATATTTAAGATCATAGCTAAGCTTACAAGGCGTATTCTGCCCTGATTCGGATAAACGTTCTATCCACATTTTTGTCATTTTTGAGTTAACACTGGATTCGAAAACTACGTACATACATACATACATATTACATCATTCTGCAAAATTTGAAAAACCTATCTTTTGTGGAAGTATGTTAGTAAAAATAATAAAAAATAATAAAAATGGCAAAATATTCTAATATTCCCGTGTCTTCTGTTTATTTGGATTCCGACGCTTTACCCTATGTCCTGTTCTTTTAGAAATTTATCTCAATCTTCCTCTTAGATCCAAAGTCTCTTGCCCATACCCGCTTCAATTTCTATAAAGCGAACTTTGTTGGAATGGCGAACGAAATCAATCTTGTTAACTGGTATTCATTTCTTCGCTGTTCTGACGTTAATGAGGCTCTCCATAGGCTGTACGTTTTCCTTCCAAATCTCATTCCTCGCTTCACTCCCACATGTCGTCCCAGGAGACCTAATGATGCTCTCTGGTTTACCTCTGAAGTTACTGCTGTCTTTAGGGCAAAAGATGTTGCCCGTGCCAAATTCAAACCTTCAGCTTTGCATGATGACCTACTTGAGTTTAAAAAGCTACGCTCTCATGCAAAGAGGGTTGCTAAAGAAGCCATGCGTGCCTACGTTGCCAGAGTTGAGACCTCTATCAGTTCCAACAATTTAAAACCCTTCTGGTCATTTATTCACTCAATCACCCGTTATTCCTCAAAATGAGTTTCTTGATGAAATTTCTGCCGTTACAGCTGAAAAGACCTGTGAGCTCTTTGCTCGTTTTTTCCCACAAAACCCCCTTTCTCCTCCACATGTTTCTTTCGCAAATCCTTCGTCGTTTCGCGCTAACCTTTTCATTTCGTACAAACCCTTTAGAAGTTGAATATTTAATGAGTTGTTTCGATTCTAACTCTTCTTCTGGCTCTGATGGTATTCCTAATATACTAACAAAGTCACTATCTTCTTCACTTTGTGTACCCCTGTTTTTCAACCTAAGCATCGCATCTGGTGTTTTTCCTTCCATATGGAAATTAGCCAACATTTTCCCCATACTCAAGGCAGGTGACCCTGCTTGTATCTCCAATTACCGTCCAATATCGCTTCTACCTTTCTTTAGCAAGCTACTGGAGAGAGTTGTCTACAACAGAATTTATCCTCTATTCGAGCCTTTCCTTGCCAATGAGAAACATGGATTTGTCAAAGGTAAATCTACTGTTACCAACTTGCTAACTTTCCGCAACACTGTAGCTTCTGCCATCTATAAGCAAAGGCAAGTGGATGTTCTCTGCACTAATTTCTCTAAGGCATTCGACTCTGTTAATCATGCTATGGTCCGCTGCTCTCCTGGTTTTCTTCTTACATTCATGAACGTGCTTGTGTTGTAACTGTGAACTCCTGCTTCTCTGCTCCCTTGTATCCCACCTCTGGTGTTCCGCAAAGATCGATTCTTGGCCCCTTGTTGTTCTTAATTTTCATTAATGATCTTCCGGGTCTCCTAAGCTCCTTCTCCCTTCTTTACGCAGACGATTTTAAAATATTCAGAGTAATCGATACAATTGAAGACTGCTTTCTGCCACAGAATGATCTGCACACTCTGGGCAACTGGTGTAGCGCAAATTATCTTACTTTACTTACTTTACAATCACATTTGGAAGATCATTGACGAGGAGATTAAAAAGCAAAGGTCTAAGAATAAATCCTTGAGGTACACCCGAGGAATTAAAAAAAGGAGAGGATGAGGTGAGGAATCACGGAGGAGTACAAAGCACGCACCATTAAGTGCAGATCACGATATCCACGCAGGCAAGGGCTCAGACAGATTATAATGCTCAAGTTTGGGTAGGAGAAGCTTATGGTTGACTGAGTTTTAGTTGATGATGTTCTGGATGATGAAACTGTCCCACTCTTTTCGTTTTTAGAGCAACATATTAATAAAATTGATTAATTTTTGGCAGTTTGACTCGGTTTTAGCTACTTGCAGTACACGAGTCTTTGTTGGTCTCACTAAACGCTGAGCATATTCTTCGTTCTGAAGTGGTTTACGTAAGGTAAACCAGCGATAATTTGATGAAGGAAACTCTTTCTTTCATGTCACAAAAGCATCATTTTACAAGAGGCTCTTTGATTTTCCATGTGTTTCCCAGTCAGGTTACATAAACGTTTGGAAACATCTATTCGAGTCATACTCAATGCCTTGGCACAAGTCGATCTTGTGTTTGCGTATGACCTTCACTCAATGTCGCTTGCAGATCAACGTCCTCAAATGTTTTTTGGTCTTTCGGAGCGCACCTCGCGCTGAGTCTTGAAATTGCCATTTCTGAAGCGTTTAAACCAATTCACACCGGTACTTTTTGCTGGTACATGTCCGGAAACTTGCTTCAGCAGAACTTTTTTCAGTTAAAGCAGAAAAGCAAAGCCTGCTTTATGTTTACCACAAAACTCGATTTCTTCGCTGTTAAAAAATATTATTGTGTTTGGTATTATTTAATTGTTGACAGATGTCTAACCTATAAATCAAATACAACTTCTGACATGCATATCTACTACACTTGCCACTAGCCCCATATATCTATCAAACCTAGAAACTTATTTCCACACTGAAGTCAGGTGGGCTTTGGTCCCCACACGCTACCAGCCTTACCACTTTGCACCAGTTAAGCGGATGGTACGATTTGACTTTCTGCAGCTTTCAGTAGACCCTAAACATAGCCTGTTTAATGTCGAGTCAGAGATGACTCCATCTATTTAGTCAGCATCTATCACAGCCAAGATGAGGAATTCTTTGGCCATTTTGTTGAATAGCAGAGCTAGCTCTGGAGCGTCTTTTATGACTTTAGGCTTCTTAGATACTTGACTGCTTTGATTCTTATGATCAGCCTTTGTCGTTTCTAAGCCGAATTCTTAGTGCACGAAGGGATCGGATGCGCCCCAATCATTCATTTTGTCCAAATAAGAAATCTTTTGTTCTTATCGGACAAAGTCTCGATTGGAATTTGTGTTTTCTAAGAACTGAAGAAATTAACTAAGAATCCTCTACACTCTAAAAAGTGGGTCTATAATTAATACTTTGACAATAGGAAATATATTCATTTTTTCGTTTAAAATAACGAATCACAAATTTTTTTACACATTCAATGTGCATTTTTTGCTTTTAATACACAGCTTTTTGTAAATTGAAGCAAAAAGAGTGTAAATTTACTAGTTTGCTATTCACCTTTGCGCCAAAGCCATAAAATTGCAACATTATTTAGGGTAAAATTACACCATTTGATCGTAAAAAAAATATTCTTTTTACGCACTTTTGTAAATTTACATCTTTAATAGTAGGAAACCAGTTTCCTACTATTTAAGGGTGAAATTCAACCAAAATTTTTTTGAGTGTAGTTCCCCAATTCTGAACAGAACTTTCCACCTGAGCAGGAAGCAACATTGACGGACGGTCATTTTCCGTAGCCTCGCTGGCTACAAGCTTCTGAATTTTCCCCGGGCCAGGCTTAGAGAGTAAAGAACTGAGCTCACTCAAAAAAGGCCTGAAGAAACTGGCGACTCACTGAAAACTGGTAAGGCTGATTCAGTGCGAGTATATTTAGCAGTTAAGCCGCTGTTAGTTTGCGAAGCTGGCTCATTGTTTTGGTATTTCTGGCGGCAAAGCCACCTCAGGAATCTGCTTGGATATTGGATGGTGTAATGGCATTTATGCCAGGCATTCACCTGGACTACTTTGGATTGTTGCCTCTGAGCTCCATTTTATATGGGACCCAGCTCAGAGCGCTATCACATTTTAAATGTATAATCAACTTAGAGATACCATGTTTTGCGAGGATTTGCACCTGTTCTTATGGGGAACTGTACTCAGACCCGGATCGATACTAATTAGGAGTCCGCCTCAAGTGAAACTACACCACTAACTCAATGGCGACGAAACTGAGAACGTACTCTAAGTCTGAGGTCTGGCAGGGTTTTAGGGGGGATGGAAACGATTGTATTAACTTGTAACACGAAGAAGATTCCATTCTTTTTAGACGACTAGGACTGGAATGCTACAAACACTAGCCCGATCGCGTCAGATCAAAAATTATGAAACAAAGAATAGTCCAGCGGTCATTATAGAGGAGAGTGTATATATCAATATTACCTTAGATGCACCTCGTGGAGGTGATCTAGCTTAAATTCCACAGTCAATTGCTTGTATTTCAATAATTATTGGATTTTCTAAAATTTTAGATAAAATACGTTTCCAGTTGAAAACGACTGGTTCATTCGAAAGCACTAACTTAAATGTGTGTTAACCATGCCGAAATAGATTATCAAGGAATGCAGATACACTGAGAAAACACATGGCGCCAGACGCCATAATTTATAGACTTCTGGCGCCATGTACATAGTCGATTTAGGGATTGTGATAAAATATAGCACCACACGCCATAATACATGGCGAAAAGTACATAGGCCTACACGCCATGTACTATAGTCCTCCACGCCATGTACATGGCGTGTCGGACTATATTACATGGCGTGGAGAGCTATAGCACATGGCGTGGAGGACTATACTGTATGGCGTGGAGGACTATACTGTATGGCGTGGAAGACTATACCGTATGGCGTGGAGGACTATACTGTATGGCGCGGAGGACTATAGTACATGGCGTGGAGGGCTATAAGCATAGCGTCTGCTCCTATGTACTATGGCGTGTGGCGCTATATTTTATCACAAATCGACCAAAATCGACTATGTACATGGCGCCAGAAGTCTATAAATTATGGCGTCTGGCGCTATGTGTTTTTTCAGTGCATCTGAAGATGATCCAGTTCGCATCCAACAAAAAGCCACGAGCCTTCTCAATTGTGAGCACCTGGAGGTAGAGCAGTTGATGTTAGGTAATGGAATTCTATCGACGACATTCCCGAGGGATAAATGACATCAAAGCCCATTCCCTCTCTTATACTCAAGAAGCTTGCTGTCATTTATACATTTCCTCACACAGTATGGCTGCGAGTTATGATTGTAGTGCCTTGAACCATATTACATGGCTCATGGCACTATGTAATATGGCGTGTGGGGCTATAATTTCTGCGCCATGCAATTATGGCGCTGGGAGCCATACTGCATGGCTCAGGGTACTATGTACATAGCGTGTGGGACCATAAATCCTGCGCTATGTTACATGGGACCACGCGCTATGTAGATTCTGACATTATGGCGCTGGGAGTCATATTGCATAGCTCAGAGTACTATGTACATGGCGTATGGGACCATAAATAATGCGCTATGTTACATGGCTCTGGGCGCTATGTGGATTTTTTTCAGTGTACAATAGATAAATATTCTTATATGCATCAGAATTTACCATTTTTTTTAAAAAATTGATTGTGTTACACAAGGTTTTTCCAAAAGCATCAAAATCGATGATGGGTGGCCACGATATCGTTATTTGGCCACGATATCGTATCTGATTTTTCGAAATCCTTTCAGATTGTAATTTATGTTAGTTTTTGCTGCATATTTTCCATTCGTTGTCCGAAAAGAGCCATTGTCGCTCTACGTTTGGATACAAATCAATCGAATTAGCTATTCGCTTTACGAATTTGCATTTGACTGTTTGGTACTATGTGTGGGTCAGCACAACGAACATAAAATACTAGGCAGTAAAAAATGTTATCGGAACGGGACTAGATAGTTTTTTCTTCGTTTGAGAAGCAACATTTGGAGTGAACTTCGATGAGGCATCAATAAGACCGTGATATAGTTTGAAGAAGAAATGTGCCTGACCACCTATTGGATGTAGGCGTCTCTAACGGGCCCACGAGCAATTTTAGGGTCACATTTCAATCCGATCCACGCACTAAGCTACGAAACCACGAAAAACAAGCTCCGCTACGAAATCGTGCTGGGCTTTCAAATTTCGAAACATTTCAAGTTGAATTTCACAGTTCTACGAGGCCCCAAGAGCTCCAATCTAACTCTTCCGGTTTCCTTAACACGGTTCGCTGACTCTTCAGCGTACCTACTGCCGCTAATGGTTCATACCATCCGTAGGAAAAAATTATTTTAACCACCGAAAACTATTCGTTGTTTTTTTTTGTGCTTTGCCTCCAACATTGCCAGTAAAGTGTAGAAGGCATTCTGTTGACGATTTTATTGGGCTGTTGTTTGTATGGAGCCAGCAATCCAAGTTCATGATGAGCTGAAATGATAATTACTGCCGATGAGCAGGAGACGGGGAATGGAGCGGTAGTGACGGGTAAATTTTTATTATTTGTCCTCGGGATTTTTTCTGTTAAGTTTTTGTTGACAAAGATAGTAGTGCTTGCGCTGTGTTTAGCTTTTGGCAAATATATGTTTTTGAGACAGGCTATAGAGTGCTGACAACACGACAACAACGATTTCTATGGCATTGAAATAACATTGAGGAGAGTAATTATTGAAAGTGAAGTCCCTCGATGTGTTCGAGCATAGCAAATGATATTTGTAACTACCTACATGAATACGGATTGAAATAGGCTTGTATATGATTCTTGTGAATTTTTTTATTTTTTTTCTCAATTAAATTGAATGATCTAAGGGAATACGCCAGTAAACTTCCTTTGAATAAGCGAAATATACATAGGTTTTAAGATAATAGGTGCGTGTGTTTGCGTCTCGATCAAGAGCTGGTTAGGGTAAGTAGCATTGAAAATACAACAATCCTGCCTCAGTTGCTGTTGTTTTCAATGCTGCCTACACTAATACTCTTGATCGAGCCGAAAAAAAACGCATCTAGTACTAGCATCTAATACTAAAAAAACCCTAGCGCATCTGAACCGCTAGAAACACTAATGTTCGAAGAACAGTAGATGATTTGTACAGATTTTGAGTGTGTATTCTACCACTACTTACTTTTCCTACTTAAAACTAATACACCCTAAGTAATAATAGAATCTAAGCTTATTTTAATTTCGGTGACTTCATCGAAATTTACAGCGATTGAAAGGTGTTTGGGGCTGTCAGCCGAAAAATGTGCAGATCTCAGAAAATGTAAACATTGTTTACTTATTTTCATTGCAAATGTTTGCGATGAAAATACTTAATGCAAGCATTTATTGGAACGAAAATAACAAAAAGGCCTAGTGCTGGCAGCCCTTTGCTAGCCCCGTAGCAAAAAAATATGTCGCATCTGCCTTACGTTAAAGTCAACCTGCTGTGCGAATTTTGTATTGACCCAAAGACTGCATTGGAAGTTATAGGGATGCAAAGAAATTTAAGGTTACCATTCGTAAAAATTTTCAAGTTTTCAAGATCTTAATATTTGGTGATTATTTTCCCTATAAGATCACTACGATTTGAAAATTCTTTGATAAAATCGCTTCCTAAAGGAAATACAAAAACGACCATAGCTGGCAACCCTATCATTGTTTTGAAATTAAATTTCTACTGAATATTGCCTACAATATGTTTTATTTGCCATATGAACTTCGTTATGATTCAATTACTATACTGGAAGCAATAGGGCAAAGAGCTTTATTTTCCTCAGGAATTTTCCAAATTTATAACACCAAAATTACCGTAGCTGGCAGCTCCAACCGAATTTTCCAACCAAATTTCTACCAAACGTGACTTAAAGTAACTGTGTGAATTTCGTCAAAATCGAATGACTGAATCAGAATTTATAGGGCCAAAAGCAGTTATTTTTCTGAATGATTTTTCAAAATGGCACCACTGGCACACTATCGCCTGCATTTCAAAATCACTTCTATCAGATCTGATCCTATTTAACACCAATACATTCTTTAAATTTCAACTAATTCTGATTATCGGATGGTGAGTTTCCGTGAACAGAAGTTTTTGATGCTAAAAATATAGGTAAATTGGAAAAGGGTTACTAGGCGTGCTGGTAAAATTTTAAATTAATAAATAAATTAAATTTTAAAATTTACATATATATATATATATACATATATATATATATTTATATATATATATACATATATATATATATATATATATATATATATATATATATATATATATATATATATATATATATATATATACATATATATATATATATATATATATATATATATATATATATATATATATATATATATATATATATATATATATATATATATATATATATATATATATATATATATATATATATATATATATATATATATATATATATATATATTTTGAAATTTTTGGCCAAATCGATTTCAATAGTGCATCATATATACAATAATGTTCTTCGAACATTAGTAAAAACGCAACTACTTACCTACAACCTGTTGGAATTTCAAAATTATTGCCGAGTACTGTTCGTTTTGAAAATTGAACTGTAATTTTAGGGCTTCTGATACATATTATTTATAGTTATAAAATATTTTCCCACAAGTTGTTCTACAAATCTATAACTGGATCTCATAACGTCGTTTCACCAAGACAAATTTGCTATTTCGAAAAATTTCAGATACACATTTTTCTACTGCCAAGAAACGTTAAATTTCTTATTGCATCCGCGACAATAATCCGATCTAAAAAAAAACCGTTCTCTAATTAACAGTTATATTCGCAGCGACGGAAACCAATCCTGGTCAATTATCATAAACCTACCGGCGGGCAACATCCAACGTCCATTTCTGTTCCCATTCACAGGTTGGTTTCGTCATCACTCCGAAAAAATTATGCGTGGCTAGAAACTGAATATTTTGTTTCAAAATGTTTGTGGAAATTTACACGGTATCTAACATTTTCCCCAAAAGAAACCAATTTTATCTGAATATTTCGAAGTCGACCATAAATAAAAATCTCGGTTGTCGATTTGATCATGTTCCGTTCCTCGACATTTTCGTGGTTTCTTCTTTAGCAGTATTATATGTGGCCTAAAAATTTATGATATCTTCGACAGTGTCTATCTAACTGGCTCGCATCTTTATTATTTGTTCGAGCGTTCAAACGGAGCTTTCTAAGGCCGACAGAGTTTGTTGACACTATATCTTTTCGAGGAGTGCGAAGCATTCGAACGAGCTAAATTCAATATTTGCTCAAAAAAGGGTATGCATATCGTGATGGAAGCCTTTGAATAAATTCGCTTTGAGTGCCCGAGAAAAAAAATGGGTGACGATTATTCGCGATTTGTTGCTTAGAAATAAGGTAAATAAGTGGGTATGGGAATACATAGTAAGATATGCATGTAGGTAGGTAAATACCTGTGCGCTTACGAAATCACACAATAACATGACAATCCCGAGATTTCGATACTGTCGCCGTCGTGTCGTGAGCCTGTTGCCTATATACAAGCAGATAATACTTGTATGTAATGTCTGAAATAAAAACTACGAACCACTTAAGCACATAAAACTTTTTATCACCTGATAAAAATTGCAACGAATGTGAGAAAAAATTGAATTTTAAGCTGTCATATTGTGCTATATATTTACATTGTATGTCGTTCTATCGCTGGTGAATTTTGTACGATATTGAAAAATGTATTAATGTAAGAGTACAAGCCTAACAACACTATATCTTGCGATCAAATTGGGGGATCGTGAGGACTGTAAATGTTATCAGGTAATGGGATATAGGAAAAATTTATTGACATAAAGTTTTTTTTAAGAACCTGTTTGCAGGAAATCATTTTTCACAATGACAAACAACTGGTTTCGCAGTTAGTTTGTTTTTATGCTGCTAGAAAAGCCACGGTTGCTTCATTTTGTGACGTCAAAAAAACACTCTCTGATATTTTCCTGCCCTGTTTCAGCTAAATCAAGTCAAACAAAATTTGTATTTCGCAGAACTACATAAATAAATTTCAGCAATTGAAGTATTAGAGTGTTATGTTACCCAATATATTCCCCATTAGTTGACTGAGTTTTTGGTCTACCATTGTCAATCAATTTCAAATTAGTTTGGAATGCCATAGTAATTTAGCGCAAGCATATAAGGAATCAGATTTATAGTTGGATATTTTTTAACTGGATCTTGTAGACATGAGGGAGCGAGTAATGGTGGGTTGAAGGAAGAGCATCCGTTGGACATTCGTAAAGGAAATGCCGCATAGAATCCGAACCTCATGAGCAGGATAGTTAAATTATATAAAAGACTTATTACAGTGGGCAAACCCGACAAAACCGAACTTGTACTCTTCACAAGGAAACACAGGATACCGGCTATTGCCACGCCTAACCTCAACGGAATAACATTGGAACTTGCTGATAGTGTTAAATATTTGGGCCTTATACTAGACAGGAAACTCAACTGGGGGGCTAACGTGAAGCACAGAATTGGTAGGGTTCGCGCAGCACTTTTCGCGTGCCGATCTGCCTACCCCAATACCTGGGGTCTTAAACCTAGGGCGGCCTATTACATATTCACATGTGTAGTGAGGCCGATTTTGGTGTATGGAGCGATCGTGTCGTGGAAGGCAGCGGAGAGTAAAACTAATATCAAGGAGCTGACAAGACTGCATATGTATTACGGGCGCTTTAAGAACCGCCCCAACGGCTGGGTTGGAAATGATTTTGGGAGTCATGGCCCTTGATTGATTCATCTTTAGAAGCGCAAGCCTAGCGGCGATACGCGCTTCCGGCATGTGGAACGATTCAGATCAGTGGGGCCAGATCGGTATTCTTACAGAATGCCGCAAAAGAGTTGGGCTCGTTGCAGAAGACACGGACCACATGAGCAAAATAATACATCTTGGCAGGAATTTCCAGGTCAAGATACCGACAAGAACAGACTGGAAGAAAAAGGAAGCTACCACCGATGGGGGCGTCTGGATTTACACGGACGGGTCAAAGACGGACACAGGAGTTGGCTCGGGCGTGTTTTCTACGGATCTAAGCCTTAACCTGTGGTGTAGACTGTCGGACCATGCTACCATTTTTCAGTCTGAATTACATGCTATACGCATGGCAGTTGAGTCCATTAGCGGAATATCAACCAGATCAATGACGATTTGCGTCGACAGCAGAGCAGCCATTCTCGCTCTAGCGTCTTACAGATGTTCTTTAAAAACTGTTAACGCTTGCAGAGTGGTTCTCAATGAAAAGGCAAGGCATATTCCTATCCGGATTATGTGGATACCAGGGCATAGTGGGGTCATAGGCAACGAAAAAGCCGATGAATTGGCGAGGAAAGGTTCAGGAGCTAGTAATAGCCCTTGCATCACTGTACCATTGTCAATCGCCGACGCCACAAGAAAACTTGATGCCGCCATATGGGTCAAACTAATGTCAGAATGGGAAAACAGGATGGACTGCAGGCTGGTCAGGACATTATGGCCATCACTTGATCTAAGCAAAAGCAGGAAACTGCTCAAGCTCAGCAAAAACTGCTTGAGAGCCACGGTCGGCTTGCTCAGAAGGCACTGCCTTGTCGCATCTCATGTGAACAGAATGAGACTGACATCCAGCAATATATGCAAGAGGTGCGAGATAGAAGAGGACACCATCGAGCACAATCTCTGCGATTGTCCGGCCCTAAATAATAAACACCTCAAGATTTTTAGTTCTTATCACTTTCAAGGGTTAGCAGAGGTGGCCAGTACCGTCACGCTGAGTCAGCTAATCCAGTTTGACGGAGCGGTCACTTGGCAGCTCTAACAAGCCAGCGGAGGGTGGCAAATGGGTCCAAACTGGTGGCCTAATGCTGGCCGCATTCCCGGCAGCCCTCTTTACTAACCTAACCTATTGCATTGATATTCGAAATAGTACGGAATAGACTCTTGAAATATTTAAGGGTGCAAAACATGTTTAGGTGTATAGTTTGTAGTGATTTAAAGGAATGGGAGATTGCTTGGCAAACGCTTCAGCTGAATCGAAGTCCAGTAGAGAGCCTGCCAAGCAGTGTAAGTGATGGCGAACCATCAAGAGGCAAATAAAAAAAAAGCAAGTGCCCAGGAGCAGGGTACCCTAGAAATAGCAGTGAAGGTGCCTCGTCCGCACTAGTGGAGCACCCATTATCAGACCCCGGTGGAAGTTGGTATGAGGCTTTGCTAGTTCTACGCGGCTGTGGTGGATCATTAAACATGGGG
The DNA here is from genome assembly GCA_947369275.1 of Nemotelus nigrinus. Lineage (NCBI taxonomy): Eukaryota > Metazoa > Arthropoda > Insecta > Diptera > Stratiomyidae > Nemotelus > Nemotelus nigrinus. Next base: position 31,915,609 of record OX376372.1, read on the forward strand.
TGGATTTACTCCCAGAAAAGGTAGGACGCCATGAAAATATACTAGTCGCAATATAACAAGTGAAAGGGCGAGCGGTTTTTGTCCATACAGGACCAGAAGCAGCTCTCAGGCATGGGCTGGTAGGCCAGACCCAGCCGAGATGTGTTAAAGCACATTTGCTAGCATTGACATAAAGCTTAAGATAAGGGTAGGTAGCTTAAGGTAAGCCATCCGTACCAGCTTGGTAAAGAGAGGATTTGAAGGATAATTTTGGAAATCGTTGGAAAATACAGATTGCTTAGGCTATTGAATATCTTGCAGCATCTATTCATCGGCTCATAAGCTGCGCAGGTAGTGGAATGCGGATATTCCTGGTATTCCTTACAGCGATATTCACCAGCATTTTAGTATTCAGGAATTCAACTCTGATAATGCCTCTAATGACGTTGAATGTGAAGCAGGCCGTGGGTTCAACTGTGTGAAAGCCGGATTCCAGCAAATAGACACATATTCGAGAATAGGGCGTAGAAGTGAAATGTATAAGGATCTTGTGATCCACAGGTTACAAAACTCCTTGGCACGTCTTTTGATGAAGCATAGCTGTTTGTTTCCATGCGAAAGTATTTTGTCATAATGCACGGCGATGCGAAGTTTCTCATCCAAGATAACACCAAGGTCAACAACGTTATCAACTCGAGCTAACAAATTATTGCCAAGGAAGTATGTGTTATGTAAGACTGTTCATTTTTGGGAAAAACTTATAACCTGGCACTTAGCAATGTAGAGTGAGACCTTGTTTTCAATGATCAATTGAATCGTGTTTAGTTTGGAGAAAGAGTGCATCGGATTTAGAATTAATGATATTATAAACTTTGAGATCGTCTGCATAAAGTAGATGAAGATTATTTGCTAGGACATCAAATAGGTCAGAAAAAAATATATTGAAAATAAATATTTTTCGAAAATTTTACCACTTGTGTTCGATTGCGAAGGTAGAAAATCAGGCAGCTAAGTAAAGATCTGGCAAGTCCGATATTTTGAAGTTTTAGAATTAAAGTAGAGTCGTCAACTCTGTCAAAAGCTTTATTAAAATCTGTATAAGCTGCGTCAACTTGGTATCTTTTCTCCATTTGGCGCAGAACATCTGAGATTAGATCTGTCCAATTCGTGGTAGTTGAGCGACCTTTTCTAAACTCATGTTGCTGCTCGTTCAGACGGGAGTCAACAAATGTGGAAAGTTTATCGTAGACTATCTTTTCAAAAAGTTTTGGAATTGAAGATAAGATAGCAATGCCCCTTTAATTTCCAATGCAGTGTCTACCGCCTTGTTTTGAAAATGGGTGTGCTATACGAAAGTTTCGAATAAGATGGAAAAACTCCAGACGAAAGTGATCTGTTGAAGAAAATTTGCAAGGGAGCTATAAGCTGTTCTACACACTTGGAAGGAAGAAAATTGGGCCCAGCACCTTTGTTGCAAGCGAGTTCCAAAATAGTTTTACGTATTTTGTCACGTGAAATTTCTAAGTGGCTGACAAAAACTGATGGAACAGAATGAGAGAAAGAAAGTTGTGAGTTTGATGGGTCTGGTGTATTAAAAGTTTTCTGGAAACTATCAGCGAATAAATCACATATCTCATTTGGAGAAGAAATGATATTATTAAAGAACATAGACGATGGATAACCAATAGTTTTTCGCTTTACATGCACAAAATCAAAGAATTTTTTCGGCCCACGGATTATATATTCGCCGGTTGTCTTAATTTAATTGTCATAAGCCTCGTGAGACTTTGCTAAAAACTGCTTAGTAGCTTCATTATATTCTTCCTGAATAGCAGAGCTAATGTCAATACTGTTTTTAATTCGCTTATAGAGTTCGTTCCTATGATTTCGTATATGCCTAGCATTAGCGAGGCTCAGACCAAGCCATGGCTCAGACAATTTTTACTTTACTTTGATCTTAGGTACATATCTTTCAACGGCGTCAAATATTTTGTTGTAAAAAGTGAAAATATCTTCCTCAAGATATAACGTTGAATGTTTTCATAAGTAGCATTAAGAAAGCTATAGCTATACAATTGAATTATTCTATGTTCTTAAGTAAATAGAATCAGGAGTGGCAAGTTCAACTGAGAGTGCTGTCTGATGCGAACTATTACATAAAAAAGGGGAACTGTGCCATTAGTTGGACTAACCCCTACTTCATCATAAGCGATAATGAACACAAGATCCAACCAATTAGCGTTTTGGTTAGGAGTCGGACAAACTTACTGCAAATCGTTGCCATAAAAGGTACTCATAAGGTTGAAGTCGTTGGAATCCGAAAGGTTTACAGGGAGCTGGAATGCGTAGTAAATAAAACATAGAAAATAAAACATAGATAGGGAGATTGAAATCTCCCAGAAACATAATTTTGGCCTTTCCGTTTAGGGATCATACAAAGGAAGATACTAATTCACAAATCAAAATAAAATTAAAACAACTGCGATTATAGTTGTTATCATCCGTTGTATAACAGCATAGATAGGGTATCTGTCAGAGAGAAATAAAAAATAATATAATTGTTCCATATTTTAACAGCCGAGAACTATGTAGCTGTCCTTCTTTAAAAAAAATGCGATTCCATACAGAAAATTTTCAGCAATTTAAAATTATGTATTTTTAATATCCAATAAATTTTTTTCGCCGCTGTAGACACCATCAGAATTACACATAATTTTGATGAATGAAGAATATGCTTTCTAATTTGTTTTGATGCGTACGCTGCGCAACATATGTACTATGTGTGCATAGTGCGTATGTATATTTTTATATGCATACATGAATACTTTAGTCGGCAAAAAAACCGAGCCTACTCGTATCGAAAGCCCCCGAGTGGACTCATCACGGTAATTTCGATGACGAAATAATTCACCAAGGTTAATTGTTGTTTTTTCTATCTTTTTTTCGAAATTTTAATAGCACCAGTCATCGTCGGTGGAAACTTGAACATGTAGGTATATAGTATTTCGCTTGGCGCCAAAGTCGAATCGGAATGCGGCAAAAGCTTAATCTCGGAATAGCACGAAGTTTTCAAACCACTTGTTGCTCCAAATCATACAACCTGTATCTATAGCGTGGTCATCCAAAGATCTTTTCATCCACGCCTACAATTTAGTTGTTAATTTGCAGTCAACAGTACTATGTCACAAGTGCGTGGGTGACTTGAGTTGAGGCGAACTAAAGTTCAGGCTGTGCGACTGTTTTTCTAAAATGAATTTTTTACCCAAAAATTTAGAAATTCTAGAACGAATAATATTGTTTTTTTTAATACGGATTAAGAAGGTATTTATTGGGGGGCATTCTTGGCTTAAGACTGTACCTAACACTTTTTAAAATTTTGACCTACTTGTCGTGGCTTTGAACCGCGACGATACACTTCAGTCGAATTTCGCAAGCGAAATCAAATCTACCTTGCGAAACTGTTATTCTACAACGGGGAAAGAAAATTCGAACATACATGCTTGCATTTGAGTATGTATACTTTAAATTGTAGAAACGAAAAAGCTTTGTCTCATGAATATTTGCAGCTTTGATGACGTACGTAGGCCTCTGATGTCGGGTTGGTGAATGAGAGCGCTTCAAAGAGATAAGTAGCAAGTCACTTGCGAAGTAGAGCGAAAGTTTGCAAATATTTATACCCCGCACTAAAGTTCGAAAAATCTTCGAACTTGTTGAACTTTAATGTTGATTTAAAAAATTAGAGTCTCTGCCACATAGTGAAAATAATGGTAAACAACGGGGGGATGTAGCTCAGATGGTAGAGCGCTCGCTTAGCATGTGAGAGGTACCGGGATCGATGCCCGGCATCTCCATTCGTTGATTTTTAGACAAAAACATCGTGCTCGATAAAAGCGGTCTTAAAAATATGTATCATGCGATAAAAAAAACGGGAAAGCAAATTTTATTGAATACAAATAAAGTTTGCTTGAACTGACACGTTATTTGATATTTTGAACATGCATTTTTGTCGTGTTATTTTGTTGGGATTTAAGTACATATATTTCTTCAGAATCTTTTTCGGTTTTGCATTAAAATTAGTATTGAAAATGTCGAGAATCGTGTTTTGTTTGGCCACAATACGGCCCTGATTCGAATAAACCTTGTATCTAAATTTTTGTTATTTTTGAGTTAACAACGGATTCATAAAACTGCACACTCTATTACAACATTTTGTAAAATTTGAAAAACCTACCTTATGTTAAAATTAATATTGAAAAACGCACTCTCCATATATCTCCAGTACAAATCAAAACACAAATCATTGAATAACTCGAAAGTACTAAAATGTAGATAGAACATTTATGCGAATCAGGGCAGAATAGCTCACAACCTCATTTACAGGCACTGTCTGTCATTGTCAACTCTGTGGAGCCGTTGTCAGTGCATTTTATATTTATGGCACCAACCTGATATTTTTGTCCATCATGCCTTTTCATAGTCGAGACTAGCCCATACTGACTGGGATGGTCGGCCCGATGTCTACCTTCGTGCTATGGGTTAGCGTGCGTAAAAAACACGTAAAACATATCCAAAGTGGAAGGGAAGTGAGGATTTCGTGTAGAAACCATTATTTTAAAGAATTTTATTTAGACTAAACTAAACATTTTACATTATCAAGAAATCCATTCCAAAACATATGATAAACAAAACAAAGCCATATTTCCAAATAAACATTAACAAACGAAATTAAATCATGTTAAATAAACAAAAATAAATGATATTAAAAATATTACTGGGAGCTGTTAAAGCCCAAACTCAGCCGGGATTGTTGGTTTATACCGATCAACTAAATCAAACATCCAAATAAAGTGCAAAAAAAGTGTACTTGCAATTTCAGAAGGATATAGTAGATCCAAAAAAAAGTAATTCTTAGATAAAAACGAATAGACAACGATGAAGATATAAATATGCGTAATGCCAAAAACAAATAGTAAAATAAACTAGAATTAGTTTTATATTGCTGAGAATTTGTGACAAAAATCCATGTAATAAAAACTAATATCATAGTATGTAATGTGGCTTTAGGTAGGTTCCGCAGCCAACTTCTCCAAGTAAACTACTGCGAAGCTTCATTTGCGCACTCAAGACCCCATTGTGATCCTACAGTGTTTAATGCATAGCTACTATTAAATGAAGAGCCACTCCGAGTTTTTGAAAAACAGGGTAATTCTCTTTCAATCCGAAGCTATTTTGGCTAGGCTTGCGAAGTATTCGCACAAGAGGTGAAGAGCTATTTCCTCTTCATCCTCACATTACCAGCTTCGACAGAAGCCCATGGAAGGGGTATCCAACTGCGCTACGGACATATGAAACAAACAATGTACGGTTGAAACAGCTACTGTCGTGCAAAGGGACTCCTTTCCTTATTCGCGTAGTTGCTTAGTGCCACTAAAGTCAAAAGTTCTCCTTATTTGCTTTACAATTGCGCAGGATGGTTATTCCAACCAGGACTTCACAGCGTCCTTAAAGTGTTTTTGTCATATGGTCAGTTTGATTAAAGCCAAGTTAGTGCCAATTATGAAACTGAAGGACATCTTCGGGAAAATCGTGTCAGCATTGCCAGTTCGTACACTAAACGTTTCCCCCTAATGAAACCATGACCTGGTACGAATTTACTACTGTCATAAATACTGATTAATATGGAAATCTGTCCACGAATATTTACTAAGGTACCGATTTTTGTTTTACCTCTTCCCCATCTCTCAGTAGTACTAAATATTTTACTTATCTAACTTTCCCAGCATCAGAATCGCTTGAATTTTGAGTTTTTATTTGTTGCTCAACAACTAATTCTCAGATTTTTCTGGTTAAAATGCTCGAAATAATTGCCTTCTTGTGAACTCCCGACTTCGTTAACTATTACATTTGAATTTTATACAAATTATTTTCATTCATTCTGGAAACGATAAATCAGAACATTTTCTCTTCACTGGATTTCAGTTTCATCGTGCTTTCTAATCCAAATTAAACGGTTGAATGCCCTTTTTCCATTTTTTCTTTCGTCCAAGCCCTGAAATATTTTGAGTTTTTCCTTCCAGCTCAAAATTTCGTTCCTCACTTAAGTGCGGCCAAGTCACTGAAGTGCGGGGAAACAAGACTAACCACTTGTAATAGCTGAAAGATTGGAATGTATGACTCAAAAAAGTAAAATTTAGCAATATTTCACCCCTTACCAACCAGTGGTAAATGGTTTCTACTTGCTATCAAGACGACGACTAAGTGTATGCTGGTATATGTGTAGAAAAATTTATTTTTGCGTTTATGGTTTGACCCCTCGTACCTTTACCAACACAATTTGATTCACAGGTATAATTATTTTCGCAGAAAATTTGTGGGGACGACCCGGACCCTAAGAATTCTTAGCCAGTCAGGCACAATTATATAAAAACAAACGTAAAAGGTTATAAATAGTTATCCTACAAGACCAAAATGCTTGTTAGTATGAAATCTAAACCAACTTAAACAATAAATAATCATAGCAAAAACAAACTTGCTCACAGCCCCCTACTAATAAATATTATACATAGTTTATCCTATTACTACATAAGTATTAATTTTAAACCACAATAAACTAAATTTACGACTATTCTTGAGTTAGGGGAAACCTCTTCAGCAAATCCTTTCACAAATCCTTTACAAAGTAAGTACTCACCAATTTACCTTTTTTTTCTTATCCATTCGGAGGACATTTATCCCGTCTTTTGCTAAGCCGTAGCGTTTACAAACTTTGGGGGGCAAGTTTGACAGTAAAACGATCAATAGCACAGCTTAGTGAGTGATTCCGCACCAACAGGTCCTGCCCTAGAATGAAGTTCTTCTGGTGCCTCCGCAAGTTACCACGCTTCTAAAACTACTTTGGCCTATGTGTCAGTCATTTTTGTCTTAGACGGGGTATCTCTGTTTGCAAAAGCCTATAGGGTCTTTAGCAATGCATATTCAAAGCCATAATGTACCAGCTAACCATCAGCCAATGGGGTGAACATTTTGTTATATAGGATACGACACAGGTTAGCATCCCAATTATGATAGTCGTCTCCTATTTAAGCCCAAAAAGGAATGAGGATGGATTGGTTTGTTCTTTCGGACGGGTGGCAGAGATTTTGAAAAAATCTTCGATATGAATTAGACACTCTTCGGGTACGATAAAGGTTAGGAATATGTCTTTATTCAAGAGCCTCACCACCATGTAAAACCTTGAGCCATACGAATTTAGTATAAGGGTTGAGCACCACTAGCACCGAGGATATGGGTCCATAAAGTTCACAAACAGGCGCTGCAAAAGTCGATTTGTAATTCTAGCTGCATCTATAACTGATCTCATTGCTACTAGATGAACGGGATCCCAATTTGATTCGGACTTTAGATTTTATCAGTCAGAGCGTCATTTAAATAATCAAATTTGGATGACGGCTTAAATTCAAATAAGTGGGCTTAAGGCCGGCGATACATGTAAACGCCTGAATTTAGACCGTTTTTCAGAGGCTTATTTACAATAGAAGGAATAAATGAATCGTTTTGAAAGTGATAATGTGTATTCATTACATATCAAAACACAAGAATCTGATTTTATAAAATTTTTTTTGCAAAATGGCCGCCGTAGTAGCCAATCTCCTGAGACACTCGCGTCAAAAGGCATCAATCGGCGGGATTTTTAGCATCAGTTATCGCAATTTGAAATCAAAAAAAAAAATGGGTTGGAATGTGTTTATTAAACATGTATCTTCTAGTTGAGCCAAAAAAAAATAAAATAAAAAAAAAATCGTGAATTAACACGTAATAAAAAAAGTACGATTTTTACCCATTTTTCGACAGTTTTTGGGTAAAAAATTCTAAATTTTGAAATTTTTTTTGGCATTATTGAGGTTCAACTAGAAGCTTATACTATAGAGCCAAGTTTCATATGAATCGGTTTAGAACTTTTTGAGTTATCTTGCCCGCCAATTTAAAAAAAAGTCGTTTCGAGAAAAACGCGTAGTTTTTACACACAGAAACTCTATGATTACAGCGACTTATCATCTAATCAACGATTCCAGGCCCATACAGAAGTCCTTCAGTACGTGCAAAGTACTCGTTTTTTTTTCTCAGCTCTCCTTGGCACGCTTGACGAGGTTTTTAGTTGTCAAAGAGCTACGCCGATTCTCTCGACTCACTGGCGAGGGTCGAGCGCTCCAGTACGGGTTCAATAGCGCTCGAGCGTCGAGCGATGCAAAAAAAAGAAACTCTAATTTTTTTAAAATTTTACATGTATCGCACCCCTTAAGCCCAATTGCTATGCCTATATATATGCAGGAAAGAAATTTTATAATTTGTTGGTATTGTTTAATTTTCACAGTTTTTTTTCCCGCTATCTCGGTACGTATGAAATGTATGGATGGAAATTTGTATGGTTACACGATAATCGTATTTTATACAATCCCAAATTTCGATTTTACATCTCCACATGGGAATAAATTTGTACGAAATTTACGTTCGATTCCTGCTTCACTTCGACGTATTTAAACTATAATCTCTTAAATAGTTTGCTTATTTTATGGTTGTATTATCAGACTGTTCGTGGACTAAGAATCAAGTTGGAGCAAATCAAACCTGTCTTCTGTAGCATATTCGTATGATTTCATTTGCTTAACTGAAACTTGGCTCAATGATAGTATCTTCCGCACTAAAATATTTCTTATGATCACGGTTTTTTTTTTTTAGGTAGGACAGTAATCTTTTACTGTCGTTCAAAACAGAAGGTGGAACGGTTTTTATAGCTTTTCCTTAACTGGAAATATTTGCTCAAATTTTGTTGAGATGTGACGTGCTGAATTTGTTGTCGTTTCTTGCAGGGCTGTGGAGTCGGAGTCGTGGCTCTGTATATTTAAAGCGGAGTCGGAGTCGAACGCGACTCCGACTCCGCTTTAAATGTACAGAGCCACGACTCCGACTCCACAGCCCTGGTTTCTTGTATCCCTGTCTATGAAATATTCGTTACTGCTTGTATCAGCTGTTTTACCGTGTAACGCATCGATATCTCTATATGAGTCATTCTTTAACATTATTCTAATTCTCCTTCCAGTGTTTCTGTTGATTTCAGCCCACCGTCAATCATTTAGGATAAATATTTTGTATGTGTTGCATCTACTGATGCATTCGCCATACCACTCTCCTCTCTCCTTTGTCCATATTTCTTTTTTCAATTCAGTGTCATTCCCAACATTAATGGTCGCATTTTGGAAATTATCATTTCTAATATTTCCTCTAACCGCTTATCTCTTTCCCCTTCTTTGCACGTTTATGTTTATCCTGAACCTCATCAACCTCTCCTTTCAATTACTGTTAGCGTAAGTCAACTGTGAAGCCACGCTTTAACTTTACAAAAGCTTACTATGAAAGACCAACAACATCAACTGGTTTTCTTTTGTTTTCGTAATCGCGATATTAATGAGGCACTCCTTTCCTTTTATTCTTTCCATAATTTGCTTATAGCCAAACACACTCCCGTAGTTCGTCTTTGCCGTAAAACTCCTCTTGGTTCTCGGTTGGTGTTATCCTGATTCCGTGGTATTTAATGGCAAAAAATCTTTCTGCGCCCTTGAAACGTGTACTATCTTTACTAACTTCTTTTCTTCTTCGTTTGCAGCTACCTATGATACAGTCAACCAGCAACTTCTTTTGTCGCTACTTCTTCCAGTAACCGTTTTTCGGTAAACCACTACGATGTGGAAACTTGGATGTCTCATCTAGGCTACAGTGGCAGCAGTGGTCCCGATGGTATACACAACATATTTGTAAACTCTCTTTCATCCCCGTTATATGGTTTTATGCACAATTTTTAACTTGAGCATTGTATTTGGTGTTTTTCCTTCTTACGACCAATATTTTTGAAGAAAATTGACCAATGTTTCCCTGATACTAAAGCGCCCGATTTTCCACCATTGTTGTTTTCCAAAATTATTAGAAAAAATTGTACAGGATCCAGTCTACCGGGCTTTGTAAAGTAAACTGTTAAACGCAAAGCATGATTTTATCAAAGGTCACTCCGTTTCCAGTAATCTAGTCGAATTTGTTGACTTTGTGTCCTTTGTTCTTGACATTTAACATCAAGTTAATGTAATATCCTGCTTGATAAGCTTACTTGGATTGCTATATCCGGTCCCCTCTTTTTCTGAATCATACCTGCAGAGTTGTGCTTCATGGCTGTTCTTCCTATTTTTTTCTGGTGTTCTGCAAGGCGACATTCTTGGACCTCTTTTTTTTTGTACTTCTTATAAATGGCGTCTTTCTATATTTTTGCACAAGTGCCTCCTTTATGCAGAAGATCTTAAGCTGTTTCGGGAAATTTCGTCTGCCAATGACTGGTCTTCACTGCAGTCAGATCTCACAGCCTTAAATGCATGGTGTACCAGGAACTCACTCTCTCTCTTATACGTGTCAGATGCTATTGTATAAGCTCAGTGTTCCCTGTTCTTCATATGAAGAGCATCGTACCTTTCTGAATATCTCTTCCCTGAGCATCCGTAGATTGTAGCTTGATCGAAGTTTTATTTTTTCACAAATTGTTCAATAGCCTTTTTTTCTCCAGGATATATATGATGAAGAGTCTTTAATGTCTGTTTTGCTCGTACAAAGGTATATTAGACTCTCTCTTTTACATATGCTTCTCCGACATGATGAGTTCCAGTTTGGGTCATTGCTTCTAACTTTTTCATCTTTTAAAAAATATATGTATATCTACAAAAACTATATGAAAATAGAGAGTGTTAACAGGAAATTAAAAAAAATTACAAAAATTTCTCATTCATTCAATATATGGGCTACTTTTTGCAATAACAGCATATTTTACAGCATAAAACCAACAAGCAAAAACTCTGCATATATTTATTTATTACAATTACCGTGCGCAACCACGAATCAGTCACTGTGCTGGTCGGCGAATAAAAAAAAAAGCTGTGTGGTTTCTTCAGTATTGGTGTGTCAGCAACCAGCATACTAACTTGACCGACTTACCCGTTGACCGTTCTGCGATAGCAGGTGCTTGATTCTAAGCACGCCATTGACAATAACAAAAATGCATGCAAGTGAGCGACTTGTCTTCGTGGTCAGACACTTCATTAGCACACTCGTACATTGTACCAGTCAACTCGCTCAGCTAGTTCGACCTATTGCGATTTGCGGCGATTGATCTCGCGTTCTTGGCAAACTTCTCTTCTCCACTTCGAGTTTCAGTACTCATAGGCTTCAAGATGAAGTCGCGATCAAAAAGCTTGCGAATTACCATAACTCGCGAATCAATAGAAAAATGTTTCTGTGTGCCAATATTTTGCAGATATAGCTACACACTTGTTGCTGCAAATAGTACTTGTATAACATGAAGGTAGTTTCGCGTAGAAACTGGCAGAAAATGCCCACTTATAAGATATAAGTGCTAATAGCGTTTCATTAACTGTTTTCAAAGTCAACGGAGCAAAATTTATTGTCTTGTATCATAAAAACTTTTCCTAATTTTTTTGCAAATAAATACGTCTGGGTCCGTTCGCATGTTTTCACAGCAGACCATAACCTTTCATTGCTTTCACCTGAGTCTCTAGAACGTGACGCAAGCAACAGAACGAAAACAAATAAAAATTGTGCTAGAGCCATCTAGTCAATCAAGAAAGAACGCAGAAAACAATAAAAATGAATGGAACAACATTTACCGATAATTGCATATGTTTGCTATTCGCCCTCATATGTGGGCACGTAATGCATGCAGTATGAGGTACGAGGTACGACGGCCATAAGAATTTTTCGCTATTTCGCAATCTTCAGCTGCGAAGATATGTATGTACGTGCACACTTGCTCCCGGCTCCAAGCGGTCAGAAAATGTTGCATAATCGCAAAACAGGCAACAAGTTTCCAAGTTGATTCTCTGACTGCGCTGGTGATTTGCGGATTCGCAGTAAGGAATCTTGTTTGGTTTTGTGGGTGTTATGTGCATAATTCGATTGAGAAGAAAAAATTAAAACATCTTTCAGGTGTTCAAATAAGTGGAAATCGCGATGACAAATGGAAATTTTTGGCCGTTTGGATATTCCTGGTAGATATTTTTATTGTCGTTGGAGCTATTAGAAACTAAATTTTAATCTAATATCTTTCAATGCAAACGTACTAATATTTTAAGTAGATGCTTTCATGTTCTTAGCCCTTAGGCGCCCCAATTAAGTTTAACTTCAAAGCATCAATTTAGACTGAAAAAAAATCTTGATACAATAGAGAGAGCTGATACGATTGCAAGAGTATCAGGATTTTAACGAAATGAAGTAATTCTAGGAATTTCCCAGATACTACAAACCAATTTTGTTGGTTGCTTCGTAGAAAATTTTAAGTCATATGTATGTAATCGTATTTATAATATAATCCTATATAAAAAAAGTAATCATATGTGTGGAAATTTCCACATTGTACTGGTTATTTGTAAAAATATATTGTCGGCAAATTCATTTTTTTTTCTGCTTCATGACTGTCTTGGTAGGAAATTAAAATAAACCCTCGTTTTTGATTTAACATTTTTAGCAGTTTAGTTACACGGTTCCCACTTTTGATACATTTGTATCATTTTGATACATTTTTATTTGAAGCTTATATTTTTGATACAATGATGCAGCAACTCACTGAATTATGACGAAATGATACATTTTGTTATCCAGCAAATAAATTCAATTTTTTTAATATTGCTGCCATGAGCCTACCAAACCACCTCTCTCTAGCAGCAAAAACTGCCAACTTCAATTTACTTTACACTTTGAACTACGAAATATATCTAATATGTGATGACCCTGAAGATTTGAAGTTTTCAAGCTATTTAAATAATAATGGGAAAATGAATGTTGAAGTGTTTTGGGATTAACCGAGTTTGATTGAAAACAATTTAGGTGAATCAATGTCATCTGCCGCCTTTCTTCATGTTGACTTTAATAGCTGTACCTTATAGTTTACTTGAAAACGAGGTTTTTCTGTATCAAACTTGGATGGCAATGTACGAAAGAACTGATCAGAGTTGAAAGAGAAAAGATAAGAGAAATTTTGGGAAGCAAGAAACCAAACAATGCTTGGGTCCATTGTATGACATACTTACCCAAAACATATCCTTTTATTCATCATATTCATCAAATCATCAGTATTCCGACAGCTGTATGGTTCCTTTTAAAGCCGAAGAATAATTATATTGTATTATAATTGAAATGTACACGGTGAAAAATATTCGGCTAAAATTGATCTTCACAATGGTGTACTATTATATATCCTAATATTCGCATAGATTGTTCTATCCTATTTTGGAACAACTTTTGTACGAGTTTCGTATAAACGGGTGGTTTATACCAAGATCGGATAATATCTACAATATCATAAATTCATATTAAAAATTCATAAAAAATAAAACGAATTATTTAGAATTACTTTTGCGTCGCAAGTCGTAAAGTTCGTATTTAAAGTTTATAAATGAACTGCATTGGACGCAAAAATCTACTCGGGAGTGTTTTCGTGAAAAGGATTGTTTAGAATTACTTTTGCGTCGCAAGTCGTGCAATTAGCATTTCGAGTTTGTAAGTGAAGTTAATTGGAAGTGTTTATTAAAGTGTTTATTAAAGTTATTTGTGAAAATTATTTGGTAGCCATAAGGAACAACTTTAATCACTACAGGAAGATTGTAAAACTTTGATTTTGGTGAATAAAGTATATATGAATAAAATCTATCGAGTTTTTTTTTCAAATAATAAAACAAATAATCGTTATCCATCTCACAGTACATAATTGAATTTAATGCTCGAAAGCTTTACTTGGTGTACTATGTCAAGTGTTTTCACAACACCTATTTTTATCCTTGAATGCATAAATATTCAATTGCTTTCATTCTTTTTTCATCATAATGGATATTTGTTCCCAATATATATATAAATTCATAATAAAAAGGAGGGAAAAAACCAGAATAAGATTTTGGGTTAAATGATTTTGGGTTTTTGAAAATGGGTTAAATTTATCGTGTGACCTCGAAATTAGAATAATATATTTCTTATTCAAAATTGTGTACATTTAATAAGAATGTGGTGTATTCATTTATATGCGATTCGGATACCGTTTATAAGAGCGTCTTATTCAATTTATATGAATAATTGGTATTGATTTTATCTTATCAGATAAAATTTATCTTATCAGATTAAATTGTTTTATCTTAAACAAACTTATTGGATTGATACTAACTTTCATTTGGACCTATATATATTCCAAAATTTATCAAATTTATCCGAAATTTTTTAACCGTGTATGTTGGACCCGACCACGTGCCTAGTATTATAACAACTTTTGTAGGAATGCGAAAGGATACTTGGATCCTTATATTCCATGGAAGATTTAGTACGTCTTTTGACTGAACCATGCTTTTTCACTTATAAATTATCAATTTTTTGATTGCATTACATGCATCATCTCATTCCCTTTTCAGATATCCGTTACATAAAATTATAACTCAAAATAGAAGATTGTGGTAGCTCGATAAAATCTCTGAATGATACAATTCTGATGCAAACTAAAATCTGTTTCATAATCCACATGATATAAACTAAGTGAAAATAAAACAACCAAGCCCGCAAGGTTAACATCCTTTGAATGAGTCCACATTACGTCGATTCAACCATTTCATCAATTAGGATCAATTTACATCACTGCGGGTCCCTTGTCAACACAGTCATAATTGCATAAAAAATCTGACATTTCTAGGGATCATAGTCCTCTGCGGGGTATGTCGTGCACTTCAAAGTAACAAAATCTTTCGTCATTCATTACATCATTCAGACAGCATGATCGCATCATCGATTTACTGCATCAATAAAATAACGATCGCAATCAACCCTCGTTCATCGAAACTCAAACGATCCGAATTCTCAAAAACAAAGGGGTGGCCAGGCGGAGGACTCGTCAAGCCTAATATGTAGATCTCAAATGCAGAAATATTTCGAAATACTTCAGCAGTCACTAGTGGCAATTAATTAATTGATAGAAAGTTCTATTTCCTTTTCTCGATGACAACGGCACGGTACGGCAGCACGTTTGAATGTTGAGTGAAATTATGCTGGTCACATGTCATTCGATTCGGATGCGAACGCTGCGTTCGTTTGCCCCTTTTCGCAATTAATTTTAATCAGACGAAATTGTTATTTGCGTCCGAGTCCTCTTCTGTCAGCTAGTTTTTCGTGTTGTTTGCCCGAAATGCTTGCTCGCGCTATCATCATTTGTTCGAATGAGGGTGAGATCAATATACTGACTAAACTACCACCACCCGGTTCACGTACACGCTCGAATACTCAATAGGGGTGTGATAACAGTTATCATTTGGATGTGTATTTTTATAGGCGTAAAACGTTGGCAAATGTGTTTCTGAGCTGATAGTGTGGTAAATGTTTGGTCTAAGGGAAATTAGAGCGTTTTTAAATGAATTAAGGGTTTAATTTTTTTTCATTTTCAGGAAATAAATTTTCTGGTCAAAAGTTTCCTCAGTAATTTTTCCCTTCAAAATCATTTTCCTGTAGATTGATTAAATCGCAAGGAAAGGAAACAGTAGTTATTTGAAGGTAAACTATAAATTTACAGCATGAATGGCGTAGAGTTTAAATTATAGAGTTCTTTTTAAGAATAGAAACAAAATTTTATGTTCATAAAATCTCTCACTTGATCCATAGTCTCCTACTATCTTCTAACCATTCGAATGATTCGTTAATATTCTACGCCTACACTTTGTTTTCATTCATTTATTCTACTTATCCGTTATCAACTCTTTAACGTCGAAACGATCCTGTTTGTCATAATCAGCGAGCGTTACGATAAAATGCAGGACATTATCCCGCCAGCCGTCTCCCGGAACGCTGATATTGAATCGAAGGGACATAAAACACATACTAAATATCAGTTGTCGTCACGATAAGATAACGATGCAATGTGTGGTATGTTTATTGGAAAGGACTTTGACTCGACTATCAAATAAAATGATAACGAGACATTGCTACGAGTCGTACAATTGATGAGGAAGGCAATTAAATCTGAATGCACTTAGCTTACGAGGAAAATGATTATCAGGATGGAATAGCTTTATCTTTGTCCTAGAAATGAGTGATTAGTTTTCATGTTCGGAGATTATCCTTTTTCCCAATAATTTCACTGTGAAGTCATAGCAGATGGTGTGAGTTGATAAGGAGAGATAGTAATGTTTGCTTATGACAAGCTGGGATAACAAGTTACTTCTACCAGTGTCGTAAATTGAAGAGGGAAAATAGGGTGCTTGTTAAACAAATGAAAAACATCAAATGAAGGGAAATGTGATTTTTATTCGAGGTAGTGGTGATTTTTTGACATGATGTATAAATTAGTATACTGTTGAAAAATCCAAGTTTTCGAATTCCCTCCTCACCGCAGGCACCGCCATCTTAAAAAAAGAACGCTGAGCTATCAGACGTGTTTTTTTTTGTTTGAAAATATCTCCTAAGATGTTGGTTTGGCACAAAATTATTCGCAATACAATCAGGGATGAAAGTTGAATTTCTAACTTTGAATTTTTCCAAGATAGAGCTCTTTAAATTTCAAGAATTTTTCTCAAAAATGAAAAAAAGTACAGATTTTTAGTCGGTTTTTGCTTAATAGTAAGTAAATGGTAAATTGCGCCAAATTTTTATTAACAATATTTATAGGAGGGGTAAACAGCTGGGAAGTTCAAACTCTGAGATAAATCTTTTTACTTAGAACATTAGTATTAAAATCACTTTGGCCAAAGATTCATATTTATATATATATATATATATATATATATATATATATATATATATATATATATATATATATATATATATATATATGTATATCATCAAAAAATTTCAGTGAAAAAATCTCAGGAACGCGCCATCCGATTGAACTGAAATTTTCAGGATACAATGGTGTATATGCAGAATATGTAGTGCTAGGTCTCATAAAAAGTTAATAATCTTTAATCATTTGGCACCGGTGGCCATTTTAGTAATATTTTAAATATACCTATTTTCCTGTCAACATATAACTTTTGCAAAAATAAAGTTTATATAATAAATTTTCAACGTGTTTCAAATGTGAATATGATTTTTTGTTGTTGAATTTTTAACCCTATGTGTGCGCTAGGTGCCTGAAATGAGATTGGGAAAATTTGAAAATTTTTGACCAGATTATCAAATCATTATGAAATTTACAAGGCATATTACTGTTACTAAGTTGTAGACGAATGTGGTTTTTTTATTTACATGCTGGCAGCCCTGCAGCTACGGCAGGCATTGAAAGTGAAAATCTTCAAACCATCGACTTGAATGAAAAACTTTCGTGTTTTTTATCCAACCAAAGGAAAACTTTTGAAATTTTGCGTCGGACAAGAACGGTAGCCCTCCTCTAATTTACCTATATTTTAAGCACCAAAAACTTCTGTTCACGAGAACTCACGATTCAATCATCAGGTATGAATGAAATTCACAGAATGTATTGGTATTGAGTAGGACCAGGTCTGATAGAAGCGATTTTGAAATGTGGGTAACTCTGTGCCAGTGGTGCCATCTTGAAAAATTATACTAAAAATAACTATGAATTCTAATTCAGTTACCAGATTTTCATGAAATTGACACAGTAGCTGAACCTTGCTCTAAGCCGTGTTTGATAGAACTTTGGTTGAAAAATTCGGTTGGTGCTGCCAGCTATGGTAATTTTGATGTCTTGGGTTTTGAAAATTCGCTCAATAAAGTAAAGCTCTTTGCCCTATAGCTTCCAGTGCAGTCATGAAATCAAAACGAATTTCATATTATATATGGAACTTAATATAGGTATTATTCAGAAGGAATCTGGTTGAAAAAACATGAAAGGGTTGCCAGCTATTGTTGGTTTTGTATTTATTTGCAACATTTT
This sequence comes from Nemotelus nigrinus, assembly GCA_947369275.1. NCBI lineage: Eukaryota > Metazoa > Arthropoda > Insecta > Diptera > Stratiomyidae > Nemotelus > Nemotelus nigrinus. Next base: position 31,933,553 of record OX376372.1, read on the forward strand.
TAATAAGCAATTTTACCGCAAAGTGTTCAAACGGTAATGATCTTGAAGTCTCAATAAACAACAAATATTAAGTTTTCGAAAACTTGAAAACTTTTGCCACTAGTAACTCTAAATATCTTTGTACCCTTATAACTTCCAATGCAGTCATCGGCTCAAAACGAAATTCGCAGAGTAGGTTGATTTTAATGTGAGGCAGGTGTGGTCTATTTTTAGCTTTGATGCTAGCAAAGGGTTGCCAGCGCGAGGCATTTTTTTGTTATTTTCGTATCAATAGATGCTTACATTAAGAATTCATTTCGCGAACATTTACAATGAAAATAAGTTACCAAGGTTTAAATTTTCTAAGTTCTAGAAAATTTTTCGTTTCAAACATCTTTCATTTTTCTACCCTAAACATATTTTTATCCTTGTAACTTTCGACGAAATCATCGGATAAAATCGAAATCGATAGGGTTATTTGATTTTAACGTGAGGCAATTGTTGGAGGCTTTTAGTTGCAGTGATGGTAAAGTGTTGCAAGCACTTAGCATCTTCTTTGTTTATCTTATGTAATGCTAATTTCAAAGTTTTGCAGTGTTTGGATTTCTTAAATCTTGAAATTCCTGAAATCCTTTCCACCCTATAAGTTTAAATGCATTGTTAAGATCAAAGTGATTTTGCAATCGAAACAGGTTGGAGCACCTGTGGTAGAATATGTGCTCAGAATCTGCACGATTCTTCTACTGTTCATCGAACATTGGTGTTTCTAGCGGTTCAGGTGCGCTAGAGTTTTGAATATTTTTGTAGTTTTTTTTTTTAGTAAAGAACGAAATAGCTGAATATTTACAAGACTAATGTAAATATCTACTAAAATACAAAAAGTTTGAAATAAAGTTATGTTGATATATCATATTTAGTAGCTCCATCACATATATATAAAAAAATATATAAGTGACCAAATGAACAAAAACTACAGGTCTACTGAACCACAACTTTATATTTCCATATGTTTCGAAAGATCAGCGCATGGTTCCTTCTTGTTTTGGCTCCCACTTTTCAAAGAGGGACATTTCACTACTTCCAACTGAATGTCTTCGCAGCTGTTTATCAACCACGTCGGCTGATAAACTGTTAAAATGAGAATGAAGTGTAAAGATGAAAATTTTGAATCTGAGATTCAATATTTGTTGTCAATTGCTTCCAATCCACGCTATCGTCGGGAATGAAGAGGTCTGGATCAGCGGAAAAGAACTCCAGTCCACGTTACCGCTGAGCGTATAGTTGGATTAGTTGACGGTTAGATTCAGCGTCGTGAATATGGCATTCAAAAGTGCCGTCTTATGGATGCGAGTTCACTAGGCTCGGAGAGACGAGGAAAAAATCAATGACCGATGAAGAACGACAGAAGGCTGGTTCCTCCTGGAAGACAGGCTCAGTTGTGGCTGCAGTATTCAATAGCTTTTGTTTTATGGCCATTTCATAAGCATTGTGCCACATAGGCACGCTCAGACTGCAGGCTGGCCCCTTCCAGAAAAATAATTCTTTCTTACCGCAGTCTCTTGAGTTTTCACCTTTTTGTTTATTGTGGTTAGATTCAATTAATGGAAGAAACTTTGGGCATTGCGTCTCAATCACGAAATATCTAAAACTTATGCACAATTTGTTGAAAGGAATATGACATACAATGCCTCTAAGAGTGCCGGGAAGATAGTAAATGAGACGGTGCATGAACAGTCTAGAAGTATTGTCAAGATGAACCGATATTATTTGGAAAAGGTGATCGACCTTACAAAATGTCTCAGTCGTCAAGGACTTATTTTTAGGGACATGAGGAAAATGGTACCAGAAGCAACCGCGGAAATTTTTTGGAGTTTTGTAATTTGTTAATTTTGAAAACATTTTGAAAACAAGGTTGGGAACGACTGTTCTGTCAAATCACAAAATAAGTAAATAAAAATTATTGCTGAAATCGTTCACGAGGACATGACAGATGAAATAAAAGACTGCGAACTGATAGTCATTATGGCGGAAAAAACAAGGGCCCGCAAACAGGACCTACTCTCCGTTGTTGTGAGGTTTGTTAAAGGACTAACAGTCGAAGAAGGGTTCTAAGGATTTATAGATTGTTCAGGAGCTAGAGATGCTTCGTCTTCAGTAAACATAATTTTAAGTCTTATAGACAGTTATGGCCAAATTGAATTGTCGGTTGTTAGACAATCTTATGTCATGTCAGGACAAAAAGCAGATGTTCAGGCCAAAATTAAAATAAAACAACGTGCAGCTACATTTTTAGCTGCAGTTAGCTCACAGAATAAATTTTGTTATTATGGACACAGGATTCACCATCGAAACGTGTACATCCTTCTTCATTACTATCGAATCTCTTTACCTATGTACACTTTTTGAATTACACCCCATTTATTAAAGCAGATAAGATGTGTTATCGTAAGCTATGAGACTATAAAAGAGGCTTTAGAAAAAGGAATGGAAGAATGAAAAGACCAAGACTCAGTTTATTATTTTCAAACTAAATATCCAACTGTTTGAGTTGAGTCAGACCTTGTGAATGGAACAGTTAAAATGCTATTAAGTGATCGAAAAAATGTTTATGTAGTTTGGAAAAAAATCCTTCCTATCTGGATATTATATTTCCTTGAAGATATATATTCCTCTGTTTGAACGAAACGATGTAACTTTCAGTTGTTTCCTTTTTGCTATGGCTTGTGTTTGGAACCTGTAAATAATGCTGGCCGTTTCATATTCAATTATACTTTGTCGCAGTTGGAATGAAGTGTATGTTGCAACACTCTTCATCTCGATAAATCATGTATGCTTTTTTCAGGTTTCTAAATAAAAATTTTAAGCGAAAGACTAATTTCTCCCTTTTAAGCTGAATATATTCCAAACTCTTCAAAGATATCGATATTTTGAAAGTAATTTATCCTCAAAATATCAACATTTATTTGGATATTTTAATATATTTAGCTTTTAAACGAAAAAATAGTCTTGCATTTCCAATTACTTTCGTTCTATTCACGTGCGAATTCATGCAAGCGTTCATTCGTGAGCAGTCATGGATAATTCATGTGTAATTCATTCCATGTAGTAGTAGTTCACACTTATTCACAGACAGAAATTATGTATGATCATGCATTAGCAAACATATAATGCATTAGTAAATTATATAAATAGTATGAGCAATATGTGTGCCTAACGGAGGATAAAATTATCACATGTTTTGACCATTTTGGCCCCTGCCAGATTTCAGGCTACGGCATGCCTATGATTGTACTCTCGGTTCCTCCCAAGACTGCGAGCGAGCCTTGAAATGTGAGGATACTGTTGCCACAATTTTATTGAGATCCTGAGCCAATGCAGAGCCTCTGAAGTGGTGGTGGGCATTGATGACTAGAAAAGTAACTTGGCCATTTCCTAAATGAAAGTTTTTGCAAACCACAATTCTTAAACTAAAGTGGCTATGTTTAGGGCTGCGTTGCATTAGCAGCTAAAAAAGGACAGGAGAGATGAAAACGTCTCGTTTCTGAAATTAAGAAAAGAGTTTCCCAACAATGGGAATGAATTTCTTCATTTGGTTCACCAAAGCAAAGATATTGCAGCCAAATAAATTTTGGCACTTACCAAAGACTGCCAAGTCGATAGATGGTTAAGAGATCTTGGCAGTAAAATCACTGGGTGCCATTGAAAGCGTAGGAGAGTTTCTTCGTACTGGAAGTATTGATTCCAGCTGCAAAGTGATTGGCATAAGAAACGCCTGGCTGAACAGTATTTTTCATTGCCGCAGCGACTATTTCGCTTCTGCAATCCTTTTCAAATCTTTCTGGCTTCTAGGCAGTCTCAACAGTTAGCTGGATGGAATATTGATTTGCATTTTACGCAGAAAACGGCATTGGAGCATCTTGGCATTTTAAACTCTTTAGTGGCGTGTATTTTATGGCACTTGACTGAACGTGTGCCGGGCTCACAATTCGGGGTTGCCAGCCCAAAACGCTTGCAGTTGTAGTAATAATTTTCTTCTGTTTCGTTATATTGTTTTTTTGCAGCCGATCCGACAGAATTACCGGGTGAAGAAAGTATTTGATGCAAAGAGCAACCTTAGCATCAACGCGTGGAGTGAGCTGGACTATGAAAATCCTTAAACTCTTCGCTTTTTTCGTTGTTCGGCTAGCGTTGTTTAGCTTTGTCTTGAATTCAGAGGTTTTATCTTTCTCCCTAACATAAACTGCAGCTACGGGCTCTCTAAAGCCTTTAAGTTGAAGCTTGTGGCAGACTATTGGTGGTATCTTACCACTTTCGTTAATATTATTTTGACTTTGCGAAGCTGAAACCTTTCTTCCACCAGGTTTTAGAGCCAAAAGGTGTGGTGTGGTAGATGGTGTATTGGCAGAGGCACTAGTCTTCTAAACTACTGTCAATAGCTCATGCTTGACATCAGAACCATTCTTCAGGTTTCTTCGCCGTGGGAGATGAAGATGGAGAAGTGCGGCTTGTCATTTTTTCTACCGCCAGTTGCTCCTAGATGGATAAAAGGGTGAACTAAACTGTCCACATCCACACCAGTGGCTATTTACTTGTCATCAGCGAATTCTCTTGCTTGCACTCACACTTGCACTTGTGTCCATTTTTTCCACGAGCTCTTCCTCACTATCATCAATGATAGACAGCTAAGCGTCATAGCCTTACTTTTTTTATTTTACGAATTTCGCGTGGTGGTTACAGTTGAATTATGCAGGTGCGCCCATCGCGGAGAAGAGAGAATGTGCTTGATTCTTGAATAATATCATAATGCTAAAAACACTCGCACAAATAATCTTGCAAAATCATCAGTTCATATGCAGTACCTTTTATAACTTCATTAGAAATCGAAAATCCAAGGAACTTTTCTCGCCGCTATCTTAAAGCCCACTAATACTAGTCATTAAAATTGTGAAATTTAGTTTGATAGCCTTAGACAAACATTGTTGCCTTTAATTAGCATATTTGTATCTACGATGAATTCGTACAAAAGTGCATTTTTAAAATAACTATCACACTCGTTTGTTACGCGTTTAGACACAACGGATGTGAATTTACTGCAAAAACATCCGCTCCATTAATATAACGACGCTTTAATGCCTCGTCAAGCAAAATCATATCAAAATTCCGAACTTTGGTTTCGACTTAATCACGCAAAAATATTTCAACAAATTTACTTCAACAGCCAATAATCACCAGCACCAAATATCGTGCATGGATCTGTTGATGCTCATTGATGATTGTAGGTCGCCTTAGGTCAATTACAAGGTGCCGCAAACAATTAAGGTGAAAACGGTAGAAATGTCTTCAGGTGCCATTAAAGTCGATATCGACACACGCCCGTCCGCCGCTGGATGGTCTGATGATGATGATGACGACAACGTATCGAAAAGTCAAGTGACCATTTGTGTAATGTTGACGCTGGTCAGTGACGACCCAGGGCAATATCGGATATATTGTCCATTTTCACGTAGGAGTCAAGTAACTGACTCTCGGACTACTGAACGATTAGGAAGCCATTTAACTGATGCCTTGAATGCGACTAGAATGGACTCTAATTGAAGACGAGTATCCATTCAGTTGTGTCCAGTCTGGGCAAATGATTCTTCCTTTTATCCTGTCGATGGTTTGTGTCTCGTTGAAAGGAGCGGTAAATGTGATTAAGGATCGATTTTTATCGTGGCTGGTCGCTGTGGCTGGACATATCATAATGGTTATGGAAAATTGTCTTGCTAAGTGAAGTAGGAGTGTTACATCATGTAGGAATAGTTTTGATCTAAATTTGTATTTGAGGTACGAAATAAATTGATGGGGAAATAAGAACATCCTTAGTATCGTAGAGTGAATTTGAATTTGAAATCAGTTCAAACTGAAAACATATTATTAGATGAATATTTTTCGTCTAACTGTGACTTCTCTGAAGAATATTTGCTGAGATTTGTCTAAGTGTTGAAATGGTATGTGAATTTTAGGTTCCCCTTGAACATATTAGACAAAATACACAGTGAGGTGTATTTGCACAAGGATAAATCAGAATTAATCAGTTCTCTCTAACAGGCTGATGAAACATTTCAATAGTGATTAATTTCAATAATTCAAACTTAAAATCCACTACCAATAAGAATGATAATAGCCTCTTTCTTGTCTCCTAGTTGAAAATAGCCTTCTACTTCAAATATACTTGACTCATCTGATCTCAACCCACTGAGTAAGCTTTATAGCATTGGTTTACAATCACATTTAAATCAAAACTGCCGATATAAAATGTTTTTTCTCGAATTCTCTTCACGACCCTGCTTTTATAGTCGAGCTAGGATTTATCACACTAGGCTTTGTAAACATCAAACGAAAAGTTTCTGCCGACTTTCGAAAAGTGTATTTCTTAAGAAAGCGGTTCTATACTTCGCAGGAAGTTTTTTTTTACAGAATCGGAAAGTTGACTCCTGTGTATGATTTTAAATAACTTATCATAACCCAGCATATTTTTTCATCTAAGTCTCTCGCTATGCCATCGATCCCTAAAAGCAATAACCAAAATTCCACTTAGGCCCAAATTACAATGAAAACAACACAGTATTGTTGTTTAACTAGTGTAGCTTATAGAGCTGCATAGCACTCGTTGCGGCTATTAATTTATTCCCAATGGTTTAGTGAAACTTCTCCCCTCTTCGTTGTGTGTTCCGTTATTCACTATTTCTAACTACAGCTTATATCCCTTCGTCCTATATTGCTTTTTCCATGCTTTCGTTAGCTAGTGTTGTTGGTCGCTTTAACTTCTGACCCACTGGTGTTTGAACCTCGTCGACGTCCTGTAAATTTTCGGGAATTTCGGAATCGAGCTCCAGTCACCCGAGCAACTTAAATCGCACGGACAATACTTTAAATACAAACCACAGCTTATATTACCAAAATTTTCGCGGTCTTAGAACATCTCTGAGTTCTTTTAAACTTTCTGCTTTATCTCTGATGATATTATTTGTTTAACAGAAACTTGGCTCTCTGCTGAAATTTTCAGCGAAGAATTTCTTCCTTTGCACTACGTCTTCAGAAATAACAGGGATAGTGCCTTAACCCAAAAAGAGGATGGTGGAGGGATTCTGGTAGCCAGTCATAAATCCCTTCAGTGTGCACCCTGTGACTTCATTGCATATTTTCCTGTTGAATGTGTAACAGTTCGAATTCACCACATGCCACCTGTCTATTGCTTGTTACTGTGTCTATTCTTTATAATACTTCCATATCCTCATATGAGTGTTTTAAAGTGAACTGTCCAATTATATTTTTACCAGCTTTCCCTATCCTCCTGTGGTTATCTGTGGCAATTTTAACCTTCCGTCCATCCAATCGGTTATTACATCTTTGACAATCGTGTCCAGAAATGCAGTTTACATTTCTCTCTCCTCGTTCCGCTCTTAATGTTCTCAGTCTCAATTCAGTTCAGTTCTAAATACTAATAACCGTCTTTTGGACTTTACCTTTTCCAATGTGCCCTTCAATAATATCTATCTCTCTCCTCCTCTACCATTCCTTACGTTGACCCTGATCCGCAATATCCTCCACTCGTCATAAATTTCAAGCTTGCTCAACCACTTCGAAAAAAAAGTGTTTTTTCACCGCGTTTCAACTTAATTGGTATACTTTCTTTGATGGGCTGGATCTAGATGCTGACATTTCATCTTTTTACCCTTTAATTTCTAACTTTTTATCTACAACACTCCTACAACACGTTCCCGCAAATCTTTTAATCCACTTTGGTTCTCTATTGATGTGTCTATTGCCCTTTGTAACAAAGAACAGGCACGCTTGGTACACTTGCACAGTCTCTCTGAAGGTGCGCTTGAAAATTTCCGCAAATGCCGAATAAACTGGAAAAAAAGCGATTGAAACGGCTAAGCGGAGGTATTTTGCGCACATAGAGATAGCTTTCCTTTCTAATAATTCAAAACCATTTTGGTCGTACATCAATTCCCTGAAAACCTCAAAACACTTACCACAAAGCAGTCTGGCTCTTTTTCCGTACATTTCCCTAGTTTTAAGAGGCATATTCTTCTAATATTGCTAGAACCTGTTCGCTTATAATTTGCTTATGTTTCAATTTTCTTTCCCTATTTGTTATTACTATTTTTCACTTTCACTATTTGAAAATTAGTTACTATTTTTTCATTTTCACTAATATTATTCTATTATTTCTATTATTAAACTGTTTCTTTTTTTATCTACAATATTGGATTACTGAGTTTTCATGTATTTTTTGTTTTAAGTTAATCTTTTTTATTATGTATACCTATACCTTTCGATTCCATTTTATAATTGGATGTAATTATGTTTAATGGATTCTAAATAAATAAATAAATAAATAAATAACAAACTATATCCCCACGTCTAACTCTTTCTAGTTGAAGAGCAGCATGAATTTGTTAAGAAAAATTCTACTCTTTCTAATCTTTGGTCGTTAACTAATTTTGTTGCATCTGCTTTCGATTAACAAAAGCAATTCGATTTTGTTAACCCTGATTTTTCTAAAGCTTTGGATTCTGTTGACCATGAGCTACTGCTCTTGAAGCTCCAAGGCTTAGTTCTTGACTTAATTGTTTCATGATTTTCTTCCTACGCATAAGATTTCATCTGTTTTGTCCATGTCAATTCCTGCGCCTCATCTTCCTTCCATCCAATCTCTGGACTTCCACAAGGTTCCATTTTTGGTTCCCTGCTGTTTCTATGTACTTTTTATTAATGACCTTTTTTTAATCCCTTAATTTATCTTTGCTTTTGTATGCTGATAACTTAAACATATTTAGAGTAATTGATTCGCTGCAAGACGACAAGCAGCTAGAAAATGTTTTAAGCACACAAAGAAATTTGTGTACTGCCAATTCTCTTGAAATGTCGTCAGATGTCTTTTATTTATAGAAATCGCCCCTTTGAACTTGGCTATCATAAAAAATTCAAAGATTCTGGCGTTGTATTTAACACTAAGCTTGTATTTGACCAGGGCATCATGCATTACATCACAACGGCTTCTCGTTTATTTGGTTTTTCTCTCCGATCTTTAGAACCTTTTAATAATATCTCCACCTCTATGCATCTTTCTCGATAAAATTCTGTATTTCCTACTCTGGTATTTTTTGAACGTTTGATTTGAACGTCTAATATCAATTCAAACAATTTCAGAAAATTCCAGAAAATTACCCTGTCAACCTGACAGCCAGGAAAAATTAAATCGGAAGGCTAAACGTCTAGTTCCCTTTTATTTGTGTTGATTGTGACTGCGATTGAGACACCTGATTGTGCTACAGGTTTCCAGCTGAAAATCATTGATAAGAAGAACAAAAAACTTGCAAAACAAGAAAGAAATAAACATGTTTCTTCATTCAGTGCAGTCGTAATTGTCGAAAATCATTTCACATTTTCAAGAAATAGCTGTAGCTACGACAAGGACGATCCTTCATATCATCGACCCTTCTGAAAAATGTCTTTGTTGGTTTTTTACCGAAAAAAGTAATTAAAATATAAATTTCATGTTTTATCTACAAAGTCGCATTGAAATATTGGAAATTTCAAATTGACTTAAATTTTTAACACCCAATAATCAGATCCAATTGATCCAATAATCAGAACCAATTGGAATTCGCAGGATTTATTGGTCTTGAGTAGTACGAGTATTAAATCTGTTGAAGTTTTTATACTGTCATTGTTTTACGCCCTATCATTTCGGACGTAGTCATCAGATTTTTTTTTAAGGCCAACTTTGGTAGGATTTTGATTGCCAAATTAGGTTAGAGCTGCCAGCTATGGCAACGCTTGTCATTTTTTTACTCAACGATGCTGCGATTAAATTTGCTAGTGATAAGAATCTCGTAATGAAGGCAGACAACGAATGCTTAAATTTTGTACTTTTTTTTATTTTATTTGAGTGGCAGCCCTAAACCTCTTTCCATCCCTATTACTTCTAACGCAGTGATGGGCTCGAAATGTTATTTACAGGGTAGATTTGGCTTAATGTGAAGCAGACTTAATACACTGATATATGAAAGGGTTGCACTTGATACACCGATATATGAAAGGGTTGAACTTTTTACGCGCATTGGGCTTTTTGCGTGCCTATACAGATGCTACCATTCAATTTTCAGATGATAAACATCTACAATGAGTAACAAATGTTTACATTTTCAAAGTTTTATAATTTTCGCAGTTGTTTTAGAATTTTCATATCTGTAACTTCCGATGCAGTCATTCGATAAAACCAAAATTCACAGAATGTGTTGTCTTTGACGTGGAGCAGTTGTGATAGACTTTTGGTATCAGTGTTGCCAGCATTGAGCAGTTTAATCAATTGTTTTATATGCCGCTTTTAAAGATAAGATAAGTAACCGATGATGAATATCTCCAACAAGTGTTTTACTTTCCTAAATTTGGAAATATAGCCTTGGAAACTTTCCTACCCTATGAATTTCGATGTAGTTATCGTATCAGCCGATGAAACAAACGGCTGGGTACTGTCTTGGACATTGGTCATTAAAATTCATTGACCAGTATAAATCGTTATACTTAACGATAAAGCGACAGGAATGCTTCTAATGAATGTGTGATGGAATTTCGTTCGTAGTTAGGACGTGAAAGGTTACACATATTTGAATTCCGTCTGATGATAATGACGATAACAGCAAAAATGTTCGTCTCTGCTTTCTCTTTCGATTTCGAAAACCGTGAGGTTAGACTGTTATTTAAAATAATGACACATCAATGCTGAAATATTTTGTATTAGTGGGAAATATGTTTTGGCAAATAATGTAGGAACGATCTACCATTAGCAGCAGTCGTTGTTTTCAAACTGAATATTATCCGTATACCAAATATTTTCAGTTTATAAGTTTAGCACCTCTAATATTTGACATTCTGCTGCACCTTAAAGTCCCTTACATATTTAAATTAGGATTTGCCTTCAGAGTGGGTAAGGTTTCCTCTTTACTTCAAGAAGTGCTTGTTAATCTCTATGCGCTTAGTTATAATTTGATGTATTTTATTGCTACAATTTAAGTCACACCTAAAGGCCGGTCGAGACGCTAGATTTTGCACAACGTTTTATTTGCGCAGTCAAAACGTTGGGGGTAACTATGCCCTAACAACTCAATTATCGCTGCAACTGTACCGTTCTCAAAATTGCACAGTTTTCCTATCCACAGGCAACTTTTTGTCTGTAATGTTTTATACTGCGCAGATAAAACGTTGTACAAACCTAGCTTCCGGACCGGGCTTAAGATTTCTATTCTTTTCGTATGCTAAAGACCTGTACACAGCTGAAAATTACACCCATAATAAGTTGCTTTGATCACATGACTTGCGTTCAGTTTCAGTTCATTTAGGGCCAATGCTCCTAATGTTGGCTTGCTCGAAAAGTTGCCCACCCAAAACTATTTTGTCTCATAACAAGAATCAAATTCGTCAAAACGAAATCCTAATAATTGTCACTGAACGTAATTTCGATGCCTTTGATCCGTGTTTGGTGCGTTTGATCCGTGCAGTGAGACAAGAAAGAGTTGCGGCTTGCAAATTTTAGAAGCAAGCTGGCCGACCTTAGGAACAATCACTCTAAATAGGCGACAACTGTTCATTTTTTATTCCAGTGAAGCTACGATTGTAAACCAATCTTTATACAAGATCCATAAACAAATTTTCAGCTTTTAAACATTGTCAAAAACCCTAGTTTCTAATAAAACAAAGTGGAGAATATGATTTTCACTTGGCGCGTTTCTCTGGCCTTTTACACTTCTATATGTACGGTGCTTTTTGATAAAAGATATTTCTAAAAACTATAAATAGGGATCGTATCAAAATCCCGAATCGCAAAACCCAAATTAACAAAATCCCGTATGTTTCGAAATTCCCGTATTCCAAAATTCCGAAATACAAAATCCTATACTTAAAAATCCCGAATCTCAAAATCTCGAAATTCAAAATCCCAAAACTCAAAATCCCGAAACTCAAAATTCCGTGAAACGAAATCCTGTATGAAACCTATTCATAGGATTTAAGTTTTTATTTAGGAATAAATTTCAAGATGAAGACATATTGAATTCGCGATTTTTCTCAAATAATCGATTTTCTCAGTTTCAGACCTTTTTCTAATAATTTTTTTAATTTTTTGGTATGTTGCGAAATTTTCTTCGCCATTGGTACTGATTCTCCTACATTAATTTTCCTTATCGTCGTTTTAGCTACAATAAAAGAATAGCTGAATGAAAGAAAACTAGGGGATTGTTATAGATTTTGGATACATTTCCACGATACGTGTTCATTAATACAACCAACCTGTACAAAGATTTATTTCATTGTACAGATTTTTAACTATGTTAATTTTCCAAAATATACACTAAGAAAAAAAGCCTAGCGTATTAGAACCGCTAGAAAGCTGATTTTCATAGAAATTGTCTTTGAGTGACTTAAAAATGTGGAAAGACGTAATGTACGTCTTTGTAGTATCATATCAACCATTTCCTACTCAAAGTAACATAAGTCATTTCCTGACAGCATATCCTACAACGCAAATGTTCAAATAAAAATGCTCGCGGCATTTGTAAAACGCAGGAACAATAAGTCTTCCATAACAAGCTCGTGCTAAAATTAACCTATCCTGTGAATTTCGTTTTCATTCGAGGATATCATCGAAAGTTTCAGCGATTAAACTATCTGGGGTAGCAATACAAAAAATTTCCAAAATTCGGAAAATTTTAACATTGGTTGCTTATTTTATTGTAAACGTTTTGCTTATGAATACAAAAGCATATGTTGGTGCAATATTATATGTTGGTGCAATATTTACGAAAATGTTTGGTAATGGCAATCCGGTGTTAGTACCATAGCCAAAAATGTAGCAAATCTGCTTCAAGTTAAGTTAAACCCACCTTGGGAATTTTGTTTCGGTTGGAAGTTAAAACGGTGAAAAAAATACGCTGGAAGTTAAAGAGGTGAAAAGAATTTTAGGTGTACCTCCCTCAAGACTTTTCAAATTTTCGAAAAGTTAATATATGCTGTTAATTGTCATTGCAGGATCATTACCATTTGAAAATCTATGAAAACATCGCTTAGTAATGAAATGCCCTAAAATTACAAAAACTGCCATAGCTGGCTGTCCTTTCACGGTTTTTCTACGGAATCTTCACGACAGTTGGTTTACAAAAAGGTTCATTTACTACATAAGTTTCGTGACTGGATCAGAAGTTATAGGAAAAAAAAGCTTCATTTTGCTGTGCAAATTGACAAGATTTAACAGACAAAAAATACCATAGCTGGCAACTCTATCCTAATTTTTCAACTAAATTTCTACCAAATATGGTCTAGACAAAGGACCAAGTACTGTGTAAATTTAGTTAAAATCGGATGACTGAGTGGGTAGTTATGGGCCAAAAAGCAGTTTATTTCTCAGTGATTTGACCTCTGCCACAGGGTTACCTGCATTTCAAAATCACTTCTTTCAAACTTGTTAATACCAACATGTTTTGTCAATTTCATATTGATCAGATTATCCGGTCGTCAGTTCTCGTGAACAAAGGTTTCGAGTGTTGAAAATAGAGGTAATGGGTTGCCGTTCTTTTACAACTCGGAATTTTGATAATTTCCTATTGGAATGGTGAAAAAAGGTTAGAACTTATCAATAACTTGAATTTTTTGTGGAAAAGCAAAATTTTTTGCTAGAGTCGATGATTTGAAGCATTTTTTTTCAGGAGCCTGCCGTTGCTACAGGGTTACCTGAACAGTCTCAAAATTCCACGTTTGTATAGCTTTATTTAGCATCAATACGCTCTGCAAATGAGCCATCATTTCTGTCTGAAGAAATGACAGACCAAAATTTGGAAAAAAAAATCATTTTCTACTTTTAGGCTCTCAGCGCCCAACACGGGCTCAAAAATTCCAATTCTTTATCATGAGCAAGCATAAAACATAATAAGTTTTCATTTCCGTAGAAATACACAGGGGTACCTGAAAATGCACTAAAATGCCCGCCGCCGTCAAAGAGTTAATTAGTTTTAGTTTAACAAGTCAACAAGTTATACATCTACGTCCTCCGTTTCAGCTCAATTATGTCCCTTAATTCTTATGCCTATATATATATATATATATATATATATATATATATATATATATATATATATATATATATATATATATATATATATATATATATATATATATATATACATATATATATATATACATATATATATATATATATATATATATATATATATATATATATATATATATATATATATATATATATATATATATATATATATATAAAGGGTGATTAATTATGAGGTTTGGTTTTTAATCCCAAATAAAAGGCGTAAAGTTGAATTCTCTACTAAAAATTTTAGAGTCGAAGTACTTTTTAAAGATTATCTCATTTAAATGTTGACCGTGACTTCGCCGTAAATGGTCCATCCTGAGGGTCCAATTTTGAACAAAGCGTTCCAGGATAGCGACCGGTTTGATTTCCAAAGCGTCGATTGAAGCTGGCTTATCCCTGAAGACCATAGACTTCGTGTAACCCCAAGGAACATAACGATCTAGATGGCCAATTTACTGATCCAAAACGTGAAATCAGTTTCTCACCAAAATGATATCTCAATAAGTCCATTGTTTCTCTCGCTGTATGCGAAGGAGCGCCGTCTTGTTGAAACCAAAGTTCACTGATACCACGGCGGTCGCCATTGACAGTGACGCTCTGACCGGACTCATTTTGAAAGAAATATGGACCGATGATTCCACAAACCCATAAACCACACTAAACTGTGCATTTCTGTGGCTGTAGTGGTAGCTGTTGAAGCTCTTCAGGTTGTTCATCAGCTCAAATACGGCAATTCGGCTTATTGACGTACATATCCATTGAGCTAAAAATGAGCCTCATCACTGAACAAAATTTCGCGATAAACCAGCGGATTTTGATTGAGCTGATCCAGAGCCCAATTTGGATACGTTGTTGCGGTAAGTCTTTCGATGATGATTTGTCAAACAATACGGAATAAAAATTACGTTACAGTTTGACAGGAATCACGTGTGATCTGTCAAAGAAGCATATTGAAAATCAAACCTCATAATGAATCATCCTGTATAAAGAAACATGAATTTTCGGTGAAACGGTTCTAATACTAATTTTCTTCGAAAATCAGTAAAAACAACGCTCTTGGCACTATAATCTACATACTTCTTCCTCTATGTACATATTAAATTTCAGGATTGTGATTATTATAGCGTCATCAAACCTGGAGTCTTCTGAATAAATAAATGTCAAATAAAAGAATATATGGGGCCAGTTCACTTTTCAACTCTAAATGAGTACCGAAGTGATAACGAAGCAGCCCTGTTATGCGCTGTACATCGAGCTTCACGTAGAGCTCAAACAAGCTACATTTCTTTTGCTGTTGTTTCACTTCCTGGTTTTAAGTGGAAAAGCCTCTTTATCAGGAGGAGTTCCACTAATAGGATAAAAATATGAGCCAAAAACGATGTTAAGGCTTTGAAATAAAATCTATACTACATTAGATTAGATAGCTACACACGTGTATATAATTATCTAATGTTAATCCCGAAAATGTTTTATATTTCTCTTCTGTTACTTGAATATTTGCCTGAAGTTTTTTTTACTTACATGTCTTTAGAATTCACTTGATTGGAGTTTATTTAACATAAGAGAGTTCTGCAGAAATTAGTAAAAAGTAAATGATGGATAAATGAAATTTTCGATGATAAAATAATGCCTGATAAATTTAAGACCGGACTTCACATTTCAGATATATTTTTCGACCATGCTTATTTTTGCTCTAGCAGCGTAAATGGAAGCAATATTAATTATTTACTTTCAGTATTTTCGTAATAATCAATATTTTCGTAATATGAATTACTTTTCTGTAATTGCTTCTATACATCTCCACAAATTAAGATTCGTAAGCTATTTCTTAATCTTCTATTCAAATGCATATTAGCTTTTACATCAAATGTAAATAATTCGATAATGTTCTAAAAATTACAATAACAATATTCAACGAACCTTTGAATGCATCCCATTCCCGACAACTTAAGGCGGCGGCGTCCAGTTTAAATAATCTTCAGTAATGAAACAATTTCATTACTATTTTTGAGAAGGTCCTTGAACTCATTCCGCTGCCACTTTATCAGCTAGCAAAACCCCTGATACATCTGGGCATTCAACGCTTGAGCGCGTACGTTTACAATAATAAATCTCAAGAGCATAAGAAATGACCAGAGTCATCTAAGATCTTCTTGGCCTTCATGAAATTTCATTAGACATCACGAGTCTTCGTTTCTTCCTTGTTCGTTAAGTGTATTCGACCGTATTCCCCACTATGAATGTACATGTGTATTTCGTATTCATACAAACGTGTGTGCGCTCCTCTAAACTGACCCCTACGCACTATCCCCATATGTGTAAATTTTGACTTGCCTGCCATTAAGAGTTCAACGAGAATAAATTCAGAATGCTGTTTCGGGCCGCGGCACTGGTATGCTGTCGAGAAAATATTCCTGGAAGGAGTTAAATTGGGTACATCTATGCGGGTCTGGAGATATTGTATCTCTACCCTTAACCCCAAGAAACTCAAAGGGCAATTACACGCTTCTTCTGCTGGGCGGAATTTTAATCAAGAACCCTTGCGCAGTTCGGCAACCCAACTGTGATATGATGTGTAGCGATGTGGATTGGTTGTTCCACGCTCATGTCCGGACTTGTTGGTACTATTATGGAGACTCCATTTGAGGACGGTGTGATTATTCGAACGAGTGACGACCACTTGTTGTTCATGTGACTAAAAATATGAAATGGAGTTCGCTACAATTTGATACACATGATAGCATACACGGGGATCTCTATAGTCACGGATGGTTCAGCACAAGGAATTGTGAGCGGAAAGGAATACAGATGTAGTGGGACGAATAGAACGATTGGTAATTCGAAGAGCAAGTATATGCTGTTAAGGGGGTATTCTGCGAGATGGCTATTTTTCTATTGTGTGTGTGTGGTAGTGGGGTTTAAGGTTAATATGCAAGAAGATATTTACTGATTTGTATTATAATTGAAATTCGAGCTAAAAATTTCAGGATGCATTGGTATATACATATATAGAATAGGTCCAGTCGTTCGTTTCTGTCATTTGGGTAGATAAAAATCTTTATCCGATGACGTCATGCAAATTCTACACTTAGAACTTTGCTTGGCTCAGATGTACAGAAGCAGTGCAGTTGTGAAATATGAGGTGTGTGTAATGTGCATGGGAGAAAGGAACGTTAATATTTTCAGCAAAAATAGAGAATTGTAAAGTTCAAAATCGCTTTAGTGTGAAATACTTCTTTTTTAATTGGTTTGGGAAGGAGGGCCTATTGCGCTGTTAGACGTCAGTCCGAAAAGTGCCTAGCTACTTACTGCCTGTAAATTCTACCCTTGCCCATGGTTTTATTCGTCCATCCAGCATCATTTTTTTTCGTTGCGTTCGCTACATTATTAAGATTAATTACATATTTTTAATGGCTGAAGAATTTACAAGTTAAGTATGTCAATTATATTCGCGCTATTAGACGGTACTATTAGTGGCCGTACAAACTTGCTATGGGTTCAGATTCGACAAATCCCTTTGACATTCCGGCAGCCAGGTTTCTGAAGTTCTTTTATTTCAATAATGAGAGAGAGAGAGAGAGAGAGAGAGAGAGAGCACGTGACCATCTGGGAAACTTACATTTTTATATGAAAAGTGGAAAAACGAAGACTTATATTCCTAAAAATGTGCTCTAACTGTAAAGATTATAGGCAAAAGTTGATCTGTCCAATTAGTAAATCCATATGAAACCAGTTTTTTTTCTTATAGTGCTAATATCAATAACAAATAAAAAAAGCAATAATAAACGGAATATCAAATCAATAACAAATCAAATTAATAGTAATAAACGTAATTAATTAGCTATCAATAAAAATATATGTACTTAATTATCCTTGATTATTATTCTCCACATGTTCATTTCTTTATTATCTTTGAATATGAAACGACGAAACTTTCAAAATTATTCCTGCAGAACTTTAGCACGAGAATTCTGACTCAATTGCGAATGTGGCCGTGGCAATATTGTCAACTGATAGAGAAGTAAAACTCTACTCATTGAGAAATAAAACTCTAGTCGTGTCTCATACAAAAACGTGCTAATTGAGAATGACGTCGAAATAACGTCAAATAGATAATTAGAGTAGATATCTTTTCTATTTGTGCTGCAGATCCTCAAATCATAATGAAATTTACGGGATGTATTGTCCTGGATTAAGTGTAAGTTTTTGACTTTGATACTAGTTTGATGAACTTTGTGGCTGTAATGCTATCAAATAAAAGTTTTCTGCCCTATAACTTCCAATGCAGAGATTAAATGCAGAAGTTCTAAGAGTGGATTGTTTTCAACACAAAACAAGTCTGATGGACTTTTTTTTGGTTACAAAATCAGGATAGAGCTACCAATTGACAGTAGTTTTCGCTTTTTTTTGCTAAGAAATGCTACTGTTTAATTTTCACATAACAATCATTTTTGTGGGTGGGAGCCCTTAAAATCTTTCTACCTCCATAATTTCCGACACAGTCATCGACTCGAAATACAATTCACAGGGTTGATTAGTTTCAATGTGAAGTAAGTTTGATATACATTTGACTGCAGTATTAGCAAACGGTTGCTAATACCAGGCACATTCGTCATTTTCGCACCAGCAGATAATACCATCGAATTTTCATATTATAAACATCTTACAATGATCATAAGTAAAAAGTGTTTTACTTTATAGTTATAATTACAATAAGAAAGCTCGATAGACTCCGGTGCGCTGAGTACATAGCTCGCATGAGCAAATATGTGCTTCCTCGGAAATCCTTTTGGGGCAGATTAGGTTGCAGGCGACAGCAGGTGAGACCTTGTTCGGTTTGGAGTGATGGCGGTGACTAGGACGCTCGGAGCTTAGCAGTGCCTAATTGGACAGCATTGGCTCGCAATCGGGACCGGTGGAAAACCTTTTTGGAAGAGGTCAGGACCAAACCCCGATTGTAGTTCAGAGTATTACTTCAGCTCAATTGAACTCGAAGTTGCTTTCATCCTGCTTACAGCTACTGCTACTGTACAGTATAATGATACTGATGTTATTTCAGTACTAGCGTTGGAAGTAGTGATGGCTGCTCAGATTTTAGTCTTAAATCCAGTAACACCATGTTATGATATCAGTGTTGACATTAGTACTGATGTTGGTACCAATAATTTCAATAATGACGCCAGTATTATCGGCAGTATTGACTCCATTTTTAACTGAAGTAATAGCTTCAAAACTAATATCAGTACCGATGTCACTAGTAGTGGTATCTATAGACTTATAAAGTATGTGTCGACACCAACTTGACACCGGAAGTGAAGAATCGTTGTTTCGCTACCATCTTTATCAAAAAATGTGCGCTCCAAGAGCTATTTGACAGTGGTGTAAGCATCTGTGTCCTATGATCAGGAGCTTTAGATTTGAATGCAAATCTAAGTTTGTACATTCGTTAGGTTACAGAACTTCTTTTCTCAGATATGTGGAGACCTTGGTGAATTTCTAATACTACAGTTCTTGGTTGATCCATAATTATCTATGCATTCATTTACATATATTTAGGAATAGACTTACCGGTGGGTAACATGATGGAGGAACCTATTAAACAAATCTATTACTGAACGGTATTGTTTAGATGAACTTAGGAGTCATCGAGGAAAGTAAGATCGCTTACAGTTCACCAGTAGTGCTTTTAAAGAAGTCTGGGAAATTACGCTTATCCCTTGATGCTAGACAAGTGAATAAGCTAGTTTTGCAGAGTGCCATCCGTTACGTCTTGTAAAAGAATTATTAGCTCGTCTGTAGTGTAGTAAATTCATAGTAATCCTATACCTCAAGATGCTTTTTCACAGACACCGTTGGTTGCGGAATCTACAGAGGATACCACTCTTACCGGTATGGCTGCCCATAATATACCCCATAGATCATGTCTGGATTAATGAACAAAATGATTCTTCACTCTTGTTCTTAATGAACAAAGTGATTCTTGACAAGGTGTTCGTATATTTTGATGATCTCCTTTACTTTCCAAGGTGGCATAGCTACTTCATGTAGCTGAATTGACCAAAAATGGTGAGAAGAACTTCTTACAGTGGAAAATCAAATATATAATCCGGAAGGAAAATCTAGAGAAAGTTTCCAGAATTGTGGACTATCCAACACTTAAGTCTGCGAAGAAGGTCCAACAGTCCCAGTAGCAGGATAGTATCGGTGGGCTATCTCTTATTTGGCGGTAGTAAAACCAGTCTTAATGTGTCTGTTGAAGGGCAAATACTTCTTGCAGTGGATAGACACCACTAGTAACGCCTTCTTAAAGAACAAAGAGTCTTCTAATTTTGACACCAGTGCTAGCCAATTTAGATTTTTCTCGAAGATTTTTCATCCAGTGTCATGCTTTTGTCATTGACATCGCGGGCGTCTTTTTTCAAAATTATAGTAATGTATATTTTCAATGACATCAATGTATTTAAAGCTTAACACTGCGCTGTGCAACTTCAGCTTCGTTGAGTTGGGATGCTTGGTTGCGGTGCAGAGATTTTAAGGGCTTAGAGCATAATGTGTTTCCTTTCACAATCATTGCTGAGCATGCTAGCCTCAAATGGTTCATGGGACTTACTGGTAGATTGGTTCGATGGGGTTTGAAATTGATTTTAACATCGAGCATCGAACTCAGAACCTCGTCCAAGATTTGTGATTGAACATTTTCGGGTCGATTGAGACTAAGTAAGTCAGGCATAAGGCACTTACTTACGCACAAAAGCGTCACGTGTTCATTAACATCGGAACTCTTAATTGTTGTACACCGAGATTCCTCGGGCAAATCTATCGGTCTATGAAAATGAAATGCGTCAGCTCATTACGCAGACTCATGATGAAATTTTAGCATTTTATTGTTTAATTCGCAAAACTTTGGAGCTGATGCAAAGGTATTATTATTGCTTTCAATTGGAGAAATAAGTTGAAGTTTATATTTCCTTTTGCATCATTTGGAAGCGAATCAAATTTCCAAACTGTTCAAAGAGGCCATCGGTGGGCAACCCACGGGAAACAGATTGGCCATTGAAAAGGCTATTTGTTCGCCGATTCCTTGGACCCATAGCCTCGTTCGCGAGTAATAAATACTCAACTGCTGGTAGTACTGGAAAATTTCAGGAAGTTTGTGTTTCTCAAAGTATTGCCGAAAACAACATCAGAAGCAGTTACCAAGTTCCTTAAAATCGAGATCTCTCTGACACATGTAGTACCGGACTACATTCGGGCAATGGAATTCGATGTGGAGTTTAATTTAGCATTCGATACTTTTTACTTTCAGCTCAGCACAACACTTATGCTAACGGTTCAGAGCAGGGCAACTGATCTTTGCGCAATACCATTTCTACTTCCCTGGTGATGATCACAGGATCTGAGATGAGCTGTTAGCTGAATCACTTGCAGCATTCCGCAGTGTTGCGCATGAGGTGACTGTCTACTCACCCATTTTCGTCCATTTGATTATTTTCTTATTCTGCACGGCTGTGACTATGAGCTACTTAAGCAAATTCAAATATTAGTGGACGGAGAGGTAGAGCTTCGCCCACATACGTAGGCTCTTCTATAAGTAATGAGAATGACACAGAAGGGGGATTTATAAAATTAAAAGTCTATGATCCTTTTAATGTTTGATCCCTTAAAGTACTATAAAATTTCAGATAAATCAGTTGAGTAGTTTAGTTATTATGATCAAGTCATGCGAACATTTCAGATAACTTTTCGAAAATGGAGCAAATTTAAATTTGTCCTGCTATAAAATACCTCCATATCAAAGGGCTAGCAGCAACTGGACCAAAAAATGAGCTCAATTTGACGTTAAAAGCCTCTTCGCAATCGTTTGCCGTAATAACTAGGTAGTAGCGGAATTAAAACGTAATCATGCAACCATTTGTGAAGAGGCCAGTTCAGGTCGCCCGAAAACCTTTCCAACTACGGAAAACATCAACAAAATTCACAATGCCGTGCTACAGGATCAACGAGTGAAAGTGTGTGAGCTTTCTGACATTGCCAGAATTTTAACTAGTTGTGCTACCAAAATGTTGCATGAAGATTTGCAAAAGAGTGCTGCGTTTGCTAACGATCGAACAAAAACGCATTCGCATGAACGTTTCGCAGGAGTGCTTGGATATGTTTGAGCGGATCTCAAGAGAGTTTTTGCAACGATACATCACAGTTGAGAAAATTTGGATTCACCACTACACGCCAGTGATGAAACAACAGTTCAACCATAGGTGGAAGCGGGCAGAAGAGCTCCGAGGAAGGCAAAAACGGTCCCGTAGGCGGGAAAAGTAATGGCAATAGTTGTTTGTGATTCACAAAGCAAATGCTCATCGACTATCTGGACAAAGGAAAAACGATCATCGAGTAGTATTGAACAGCACTTCTGAATACACTGAATGAAGCAATCAAGACAATATGGCCTCAGCTGGCAAGGAAAAAAGTTCTCCTCTATCATGACAATGCGCTCGCTAACAAGTCGTCAATCACGATGGTAAAAATTCATGAACTACGCTATGAGCTGTTGCCGTACACACCACATTCGCCAGATTTAACTCCAGCGACTTTTTCTTGTTCCCGAGTTGGAAAAACTTGCTTACTGGGGAAAAAAGATGCATATTTTATTAATGAGAAATGGAATTTTACTGGCGGTGTTAAGAAATACCACTGGACAAAGTGTACTGATCTGAAACGAAACTATGTTGAAAAATAAAAAAAAAACCATTTTCCTGAAAATCAGACGTTTTCTTCGTCATTATCATTATTTATACTACAGCCCTCAGACTGTCCATCTGAAACCTAAGCCAAGGAGATCCTGACCTATGACCTCTATTGTCGCATGGAATCTTTCGCCCCAGGTCAGACGGGTTTTTTCGTCTAACTTTGTGTTCAGCAATATCGCTGACCATGTAGCTTCCGGGCACTCTACTGCATGGATTACTATAACGTGGTAGGAGCGTTTGTAGCAGTTACAATTTCCCTTAGCTCATTTCCTTCCTTGTGTATCTTGAGAAGGCACCTAATTCTTGGCAACACCGGGTTTACCAGACTCTATCAAACGAGTTGCAAGAATCTTGAAAAAGTGCAAACGGACGATTGGAGAGATCAACGAACTGCGGGTCTCAAACCCGACGTTGCCAAGAATTAGGTGCCTGCCGAAGATACACAAGGAAGGAAATGAGCTAATAGTCCGGGGAAATCTAACATGGTGCTTCGGAAAAATTAGGGGAAAGCTGAATTTTGGTGTGAACCTTGGTACTGGCGTGTTGAACCAAATGTCAAAAGTCCCCAAGGTCACTTCTGGAGACCTTTGACCCCGTATAAAAAGTGACGCAGTACTCGGACCGATGGGAACTTTTGACATGTGGTTCAATACGCCAGTACCAAGGTTCACACCAATTCAATTTCAGCTTTCCCCTAATTTTTCCGAAGTTTCGCCTTTTTTATGTCGGATTTCACTGGGCTATAAGGGAAATTGTAACCGCTACAAACGCTCTGACAAGGAGAATCGCAAAGTGGATTATAGACTAGTGTAGGGCGTCAGGAAAGATTAGCGATAGAACGGTTAAAAATCGAGACGAAGTTATAGAGTGACTTGGAAAAGTGGCAGCAATAGGAGAAGATGAGCTAGCTGTATCATTTGAAGTCAATGCTCTATTCCCAAGCGTGCCGGTAAAACAAGCACTCGCGTTCTTTGAGGACTGGCTATTAAAGAAGAATAGCTCACCGCAAGGGAGGAAGAGGGCTAAAGACTATTTGAAACTTGGCTCGGTTTGCATGAATGAAAGTTACTTTACTTTCAGGGGGAAATACTTTAAAGCTATGAAAGGTTTTGCCATGGGAAATCCTTTAACCCCTTTTAATGAGTGAGATATTTATGGAAAGACTGGAAAAGAAACTTCGTGAAGAAGGTTCGCTTCCTGGTGTCTGGTTGAGATATGTGGACGACATTCTAGCTATCGTAAAAAAGGATGCTTTGACAGAAACTTTGGAGAAGTTGAACCAAGCACATAAGGATATCCAATTTTCAATGGAAGTCGAAAACAATGAGAAACTATCCTTTTTGGAATTAATGGTCGTAAGGAAAGAAGGTTTTCTTAAGTTTAATATCTTCCGGAAGCCCTACCACACCCAGAGAATAACACCTTCCACGTCTGATATTGATATTCCCCAAAAATGGCGCCCTTTAACTCGATGATTCACCGGCTATTAACAGTGTCCATGGATCAAGAAAGTTTTAACTCAGAAGTTAACCTAGACTAACCTAACCTGGACTAACCAAACATAAATGGGAAGCAGTCTCAGCAACGAAAAGGAATACAATGGTAGTACGATCAGCAGTAGCGAAACACATCCTGGAGGAGGAGCACAACATGACATAGGACAACGTGGTGGTGATTAAGGAAGTACAGCAGATACGAAAACTGGATGCGTACGAAAGCCTGAATATATGGAAAACCCCGATGAATAGGTGACTAAACACAGACCAAGGAGACTGTGTATCACCATTGATCAGGTTAATTTGAACAGATATTTTACAGTGAGGAGAATAATGTTATTAATATAGATAGTTAAATTTACTTAAGTATGTAACTAATAGATAATTAGCTGGTAATTAGTATTAGTCAGTACTTTACTTTTAGTATTAGTCAATACTTTAAAAGTAAGCTCTATAAATAACATACATAAGTTAGATTAATAGACAATAGACACTGAAGAAGAGGGCAGATTACCCTCGAAGTATCGATATATGTCGAGTAATTAAAATAAATCTAGCTTCAAAGGAAAAAAATTGGTTTAAATTAAAATACGTTTACAAGCTAGGAAAAAAATTGGTACACAATAAAAACAACTGCTTGACGTTAGTATTTACGGAAGTAATAATATATTAATAATGTCATTATTTAGTGTCATAACTGACAGAAATTTCATCAGTTCTCACATCAATACATTAGGCTGAAATATGTCGGTACTGAGGCTCGTTTTGATTAAAGATGTATTGATAAAGAAATGAAAATTCACATTAGTAAAGTAATAAATGAATTCCTAATTGCATAAACTGATCTTTTGTGTAATTTTTTTTTACTGCTTTGAGTCGTCGCATTTACATTAGAAATGATTTGATTTATTGCAGATTGATCTGCATAAAAACACTTTTTTTCTGATTTCCAATTTTTATGTTTATTTCCCTATATCCTTATTGAAATAATAATATTCAAATTCACTAATGAAAATGTAAAATCTATCAATGAATGATTATGTAGCAACAAAAAAACAGGACTTTTAACAAACCATTCGTTTTTTTCTATCAATGAGCGTAACACCTACTGAAAAATACATGCAAAATTTGGCTAGTATAATCATTGACCGCCTGGTTTATTTATCGAAAAATATGAAAAACTATATGGTCATAATAAGTTCCATTTGCTGCAACATCCCAAATATCTTTTTTCGTTCTAGCTCCAAAAAGAAGTAAATTTTGCACTAAACATCTAAATTTGCATCACTCCCAACATATTCAAAATTTGCATTTAAATGACTCCAATCTCATTTGGAATTCAAATAGTGCTCTAGTAAGACTGCCAGGAAAACAAAATCCTGCAACTTACCATAAATCCGCTTCTATCGAAATTCCCCGTCATAACTTACGCGCACCCCATTAAAACCCAATCTCAAAATCAACGTCTTTGGCTCGATCGATCCCCAGAACAGTGTGCTGATCTCTTGACTTTTTCCTAGTCCGCATAGAAGAACCATCACACTTTCTTGTTTAATTTTCGGGGCCTCGGCTTCCATTCTGTATCCGTTCCCATTTGCCGTATTTGCTGTGTGGTGTGGACTTTTCGGTTCGGTTCTGTTCTGCTTTTTTGGGGAGTTCGTTGACCGCAAGCGATGTGAGAGAATTTCGTAGTTTCGGATCTTTTTTCACATCTATGATCTTCCTCGAGTCTAGCTAACTGCCTTTTATGCCTTGTTTGTTGGATAGAAGTTTTTAAGCTGCGCGACGGATCTACTGATATCACGATGTGGTCCCGTCCGTTCTGGGCGATGCAGGCAAAGACGGTTGGTCGGTCGGTCGAAAAGATACGAGGAAAAAATACTTTTTTGGGGATAGATTGGTCTGGTGGAACGATAGAAGCTAATTGATGGTACACAAAAGCTGAGGAATAATATACTAGCCGGGAAGAGCTAGGGAGCCGTCGAGATTCGTATACGTGTGAGGGAATGCCGGTAGAGTGTGGTGGTGATGCGGAATAGAAGACGATATTATACGTTAGGAAAGCTGCACTAAGGAGTCCATGAGTCGAGCAAGAATAATAGCAACGACCACAATGGGTAAGAAATGGAAACAAGAAGCGCGAGGCGGGAGAAGAAAATCATATCACATGGCAACCTTGATACCAGGCGGCGGCATGAGAACGCGCCGCATGGGACTCGTCCTATTGTTGGCTGCGGATGTTAGAAGGCATCTAACGAACATGTGGCGAATGAGAGTAATGGGATTGAGCTGGTGGGACTGCCTGTGACTGACTGGGAATGGGGTAGTTGACCCCGCATGCTTCATTTAATTCCACAACCACCTTGTTCGCGCATAAATATTCCTGGGAGCAGAGATAAGGAGAAACGCATTTGATGTCCGTAGGTATGTTGTGCGGTTCATGCTAGCATACGTACAAAGATGTGCAAGTAAGAAGGAAACGATGTGTTAATAAAAATGATGAAATTTTCTTATGAGAAGTTTCAGGTATAGCAACTGGTTCAATGAACTTTTCCAACACAAAGCCTAGGATTTGTAGGCTTCGGATCGAGGAATGGTCTTAATGAGAAATGGGAGTGGGCTTGTAATAATTTTCAAGCAGGTAGTGAGCTTGTGCGTGACAAATGATATCCAAGGAGTGAGTTGCATCACAACGAATCCGTTTGCTGTTTGTAAATCAGTTAAACTATTTATCTTATATTCAATCTAATTTCACTGTAAAATATTTCATTCGAAGTGGGTGGCTTGCATAGTCACAAACGTTTTGGGTGTTTATGCAATGGAATAAAACATTGGTTTTTGTGGTTCACTTAAATCCTTTTTCTTGCGGTCTAGAAAATATTGCTAAGGAAGAACTCGATCAAAGAGTAATGCCATAAATCGCATTCTAATACGTCGGATGTGTAAGGTTCAAGCTAAGTTTTATGTAATTTGAATTTAAGATTCGATTAATTTTTGGGACAACGTAAAAATATTCGTATAAATACAAGTCACAGTAACTAAATTAGCAATGTAAATGTGCATTTTTTGTTTCATTAATACTTCTTTTTATTATAAATTAAACGTTAAATTATTTTATTCGTTCCAAAAGTGTATTTAGCACTTGAATACTTTTATTTTTGAAAAATGGTTCATAAAAATTATCAGATATGCAGAAATATGTTTCTTAGAGAAAAAATATATGTACTATATTTTTTGGTCAAGAAACAATAAAAGACCAGTGTAGTGTCGCATCAATTATGAAGAAAAAGTAGAGTAGTAAAATTATTTCATTAAAATTTTTGAGTATATAATAGCGAATTTGACTCTGCAACTAACGGGAGGTAAAAGAAATTATTATTTTGCTTAAAGCCCCACCTGAAGACGAAAGAAGGGACGTCATTCAACTATGGTCACATAAAGCAGACTGATTGAAAAAACAATTGCGGAACAAGACGGCGGATTTAATGCTTGCCAGTTCGCACAATGTATTTTCTCCATGGAATTAATAAGATCACAGAAGCTACGGATAACAGATATGCGAAGCTTGGGAAATGGCTTATCAAGAAATGGCTTATTATGAATTTAAATAACTTATATGGACTGCATTTATATCGCCTCTTTGTGCCGCATCATGGGAACACAAACTGGTTTAATCTCCGCATATCCTTGCTTATATCTCTGATTCTCTTATTCTGGTTCTCTTTTCTGGGCTGGTGATTTGGGCGTTCTGAAACTAGTCGTCTTTTGAACGACTCTGGATTGACATTATCATCTGTCCTAATAAACCATGTCTCAGAAAACGCTCTTAGTTTCGAAGCCACTAAGTTGGATGTGCAGGTTCAGTTTATGTTTGCTCCTGATTAGCACCGATCTAGCTCTGAGCACTTCTTTCCATTATGCCACCCCGCACCTGCATAGAAAACTCCTTTGCAAAGATAACCATAGGATCATTCCGGTGATAGAGACACATTTGGGCTTAGGTAACGGATCTGATTGTTGACCTAACAGCAGCAATGTTTCCAAAATACAAAAAAAAAAAACCAAATAGTGTTAGATAGACGTCGAACTCCTCCAATCCAACTCCCGCTTCTAAAACAAGGAGAAACTACTTTCAAAGCAAAGTGGCTGGAAGACTTGCTCCATTTTTATCCGGAGTAGAAGTAGCCTGCTGTAGGATTTTTGGAAAAATAGCTTTCAAATCTGCTTTACGGACCTCTGGCAATAACATTTTTTTCTCTTGTTCAGTTCCTTGCTGTGCCAAGGCAATAAGGATGAAGACTGATGAAATTAATCTACGAGAAACGGCAAATGAGCCGATTCAGGTACTCGCAGCAGATATCTTAGGTGCTATCTCCGCTTCAGGCACCCAGTCCTATATAGACTCTGTACGGACATATAGGATCCTAGAGATAGTTAAAAACGTCCTCGAGACACTGTCCGATAATGACAATGGAGCCCTTCAATAGAAGAAAAAGATTCGTTCTGCAACACAGGCTCCTGCACTGTTAGTCACGTTTTTTTCCTCTAGCGAGTTCTGGTGAGGTTGAAAACAACTATAGCATACAGTCTCAGTGACCTCTTTGAGGCGGATTATCTAGACAGCCAAACCGTTTGAGTAAAAGCTTATGGGTTTATTCTAGAGTGAGAAATTGAGTGATATTTTTGGAGGCGATTGGTGCGATCACTACCTGTAGAGGTTGCATAAATCAATGGCTATTTATCAGCTGACAGTTTGGTGAAATTTGGTCAGTTGTCGATCCGACCAAATATTTACGGTCAAACAAATTTTCGAAAAATGCTGGGAATTCAACATTTATGTCCATCAAATATTCGTCAGCTTCAAACAAGCGTATGACAGCATCAACCGAACTACATTATATAACATAATGCTGCAGTTCGGAATCCCAGCAAAGTTGGTACGACTGTTGAAAATGACCATAACCGACTCCACGTCACAAGCACTGATTCAGAATCATATGACCAACTCGTTTTCGACGAATACATGGCTTAAACAGGGGATAGATTAGCTCCGGTACTCTGTAATTTAGAGTTGAGTATGTCATCAGAAAAATCCCCGTTGACACGAGAGGAACTCTATTATTTAAGTCAACACAGCTAGTCACTTACGCTGATGACATCAACATTATGTCACGTTCGTTCAACGACGCCAAGGAAGTATTTGTAGCTCTAGACGAAACCGCCAAGGAAGTTTGGTTTTTAAATTAACGAACAAGAAATAAAAGCCATGACTCAATCAAGGAAAAGGACGCCAATAAGACAAAACATAACGATAGAGGACTATAACTTTGAAAACGTAGACAACTTCGCGTACTTAGGGATGAACCTCTCGAAGGATGGAAATGAGCTTGACGAAATCAAACGGCGGATTCAATTAGCCAATAAGACATTCTTTTCGGTGCTTCCCACTTTGAAATCTCGATGCGTACATGAAACATCTATAAAACAATTCGCATCTATAAAGCAATTATCAGACCGGTTCTATGCTATGGAAGCGAAACTTGGACACTGACCCAGGCGTCTGAAAAAGCCTTGAATACGTTCGAAAGAAGGGCATTGCGAAGGATCTTCGGTCCAATATGAAGATGGATGGCGAAGCCGATACAACAACGAGCTGTATACTATATATGACGAGCCGGAAGTTTCTACCGTCATACGACTCCAAAAACTACAATGGGCTGGCCACGTCGAACGAATGAGCGGCAATCGAATCCCCAAACGGTCTCTCAAGGGGCGAGCGAGTGGAGCCAGGCCAGTCGGTAGGCCACGCAAGCGCTGGGAGGATTCGATAGATGCTGACAGTAGGTCGTTTTTGGGAGCACCTAACTGGAGGACGCGGCACTGAACCGAGACGAATGGAGGCGAAGCATGAAGGAGGCTAAGGCTTGATTAGGGCTGTAGTGCCCCGATGATGATGATGAGCTTGATGAATATTCACTAGAATTTTCAAATAATATCACAACATCGTGATAATATTTCAATAACATTAGCTTGTAAATAAATCACTGTGAAATCAGCAAATCAAGAGAATGTAGCAACATACCTCAAAATACGTCAGTCAAACTTGATCTGATTTGAAGGACGAAAAAATGTACCTATTGACTGTTCAGAAACGGGAAAGGTTAACTAAACAGCCAAATAGAAGAAGAAACGCAACACTATTCCAACTGGAATAACTCGACCGTTTAAGGAAATGAACAAAGAGTGTCTAGTCATTGGATTTACTACTCAAGGATTTACTTAAAAATTATTCTAGGCCTTATTCAAAATTCCACGGTGCAGATGGCATCGAGGCCGACTTAAAATTGACATATTCAGCACTCTGCAAACTTGAACGAGCTAATCAATTTTTTCAATTTTTTTTTTAATCAAACTTTTCAGATTCATGAATTTGATTTTGAAGAACAGCCCTTCCTGAAAGACTTTGTAGAAAATTTGAGTAACGTTTAAAAAGACTGCTGAACAGTAATTCTTATCGTCGAATGCTCTTTTAATTTCTGAAGCTATGTGATTGACCTGTTAAATGGTGCTGTGATGTCTTTAAAACCCAACTTGAATCATCAACAATTGTAAATAGTTTTCTCAGTATAACTTTCTCGAAAATATCGTAAACACATTATAATAGATTAATAAGGTAGTGTGGACTTCACTTGGGAAGAGTCTTTACCAGGTTTGGGGATGACTATGCTCAGAGCTGTTTTTCATGCTTAAAGAAATTGTTCCCTCCAGAAGATAGTGTTGAAGAGATTAGAAAGCCAAGAGATCGATGGCAACTGTTTGAGCTTAGCATTGGTGATAAGATTCATTTCTGGATATTTGATACATCAGGTTTCCTGAATAATAGTATTTTGCGCATCCTTATCCGAAATTTTGTTTAGCTATGAGTCGTGAGCACGCTATTTTTATTTGGTTTGATGTTCTTCAAGAATGAGTGAAACTTTAATTCGTTGTCTATCGCAAGTGTCAGCTTGAGCTTTTTATAAGTTTTTCTGAGTTACGTTTTCGTTTGAGGTGACTTGTACAGTTGTCAATGTCTTCGTTCCAGTCGTCTTTTGTGCATTAGAACTTTAATTGATGAAGGTTTGGTTATTTTCCGATGTGAGGAGTGTAACTTTATTTTATGTGTTGCAGTGGCGAATGCCTGTCAGACGTGTTCATTGAAAAGATTAACTGCAGAATTTATATGTACTGACAATTTGAGTGGTGATCTTAGAAACATTGAGTTGTTGAGGTATCGTCAGAAAGTATTGTAGTTGGTTTTGCTCGAATATGTACGCTTACAGCTAGGTGTCATGTCTAGAGTAACGAAGATAGAACGGTGAGCTGAGGACAGATCGATAAATGTCCAGTTGCAAATTCCAGATTCCGAGTACACATAGATCTAGTGCATGAATCTCCGTTGAGCCCTCATCACCTGAGGATATTTTAATGCACCCGAGACTAGCTCAAAAACATCTGCATTGGAGGAAAAAGCAAGTGCTGTCATGAACACTGAGGTAGGAGTCTATCTTGATCTCCTAGGCCACCAATGGAGTCAGGACGATGAGATGGCCATTGGACCTGACGAGGATCTGGAAAACACCGGAAATAGATAAATGAGAAAATTCTTCACATTAAACTTAACCACTCCATGGCAATTTTAGTTCCTCTTCACCTTCATCTATGGAAACATGCGCAAGATATAGCTATAATCCTAGAACCATGGATCGTTAGGGATCGGGTCTATGATTATATGTTGTAAGATACTGACTAGTGTCACTTAAATCTTTAAGTAAAAATCTTTTGCATGCCCTGGTACTCTTTTCATTTGCCGACATTACATGAATTTAAACATTTCTTAAAAAATTGTGTCTGCCAATGTAATTTTGCGAAATAAATTTTTCCCATCTTTATATGTTTTATTACAATATTTTATTACTGCAGCATTTTCCTTTTTTTTCGCTATCAATTCTGTAATTGGATATTATTTGTTGAATTTGATTTGTAAATAAGTGAATTTTTATAACTCTCAAAACCAAATATTTCAAGTTAAAGTTCAATTCTTCTTAAGAAGCTATACATATTTTATTTTTTTGACAAATATAAATACTTCGAAGGTAATCTGCCCTTTTCTTAAGTGTCTACCGGTTAATCCTAATATAACCTAAACATCTTATTTAAACTGCCGTCCTAAGCATAAACGTTCTATCTGCATTTTTATGATTTTTGAGTGCACACTAGATTCAAAAACTACATACTCTATTACATCATTCTACAATATTTGACAAACCTATCTTTTGTGGAAGTATGTTAAAATCAATATTGAAAAATGCACTCTCCATATATCTCCCGTACAAATTACTGCCCCGGTCGGTGTTTAGTCATCTATTCATCGGGGTTTTTCCCATGTTTAGACTCCTGTATGCATCTGGTTTTCAAAACTGCAGTACCTCTTTGATCACCTCAATCTTGCTCCATGTTATGTTGCGCTTATCCTCTAGGATCTGTTTCGCTACTATTGACCGCACTAAAGCGGTGTTTTTTTCGACGCTTTGGCTGCTTCCCGCTTTTGTTCAGATAATCTTTATTTTACCGCATTCCGGGAAAAATAATCTAGTAAATTCCATTCTTCCCATTTTCGTTTTGTTTTTGTCCTTCACATGGTCTAGTCTAGAGTCTTATTTATCAGCCCTACTGGTTGAAAGTATACTTATATCAAAGTGTCCAATAACTTCCCGAACTTTCTTAAAAATTGGCGACAAAATTATTGGAAATCTTACGACTGTTTTTTGTTTTAATTGTGTAAACAGGATCGTTAGTTGATCACGCTGTATTTTTTCCATCTTTTTTTCAATTAGATTTCTAATTGCTTTGTTGTCAGATCCATTTTTTCTAGCTGTATCTTCAATATATTTGACTTCCGAGCAAAAACTTTCCTGATCAATGGGCACTGTAAGTGTTGGGCATCATTTTATGGGAATGCCAATGATCAGGCGTGGATGGTGCTATTCTCTTTTCTTATGATCATAAAATCCAAGAAAAGTATTGTTTTACTGTTGCGACTTCTATTGAAAATTGAATATCTTTATGTACGTTGCTTAGTTTCCACAAAATTTCTGCCAAACATAGTTTTCGACGTTGGCCAGGATGTCGCCTACATATCTCCTTCATAAAAGGAGATGTGAACTTTCTTCATAAAGTTTCTTTTCCAGTCTGTTCTTAAATATCTCGGATTTCTCATGGCACTTTGAAGAACTTCCCACTTGAAGTAAAATATGTCACATTCATGCAAATCGAGGTAAGTTTCAAGTAGTTGTTAACCTTATTCCTCCACTCCGGTGAGCTATTCTTCTCTCATAGCTAGTCCTTAAGAAACGAGAGTGCTTGTTTTACCGCCCCGCTTGAACATAGTCTTGACATCAAATGATACAACTAGCTCATCATCCTTTATTGTTGTCATTCTTCCCAGCCACTCCATCACTTTCTCTCGAATTCTAACTGACCTACCACTCAACTTTCCAAAGACTCTACTCTCATCCACACATTTTGCAATTCTCTCTGTTGGCGTGTTTGTAGCGGTGATAATCTTCATTAACTCATTACGTTCTTTATGTATTCTTTGAATGATTTAGATCGGTAATATGCATCCTTATCCATTATGATTACAGCGTTTTGTTTACCTGGCTCAGTGTCAAAGACCAGATTGATACCCTTTGCACATTTAAGCACCTTTTGTGTCTTCCCAGTGTTCCTCCTTTTACCAATTTCCCTCCAGAACAGTTTAGCCACGATGCCTCTAATCTGTGCTTGCTCCTCTTTTGAAAGGTGTTTTACCGCTGATTCGATGTCTACCAAAAAGACTTCTGATGGAAATGTTGTTTGCTTGACAGAAAAATTCAGGCTTTGGCTGAGCAGCTCCATTTGCTTTTTCCTTAGACCGTCGACTTGTTCACCATATAGTTGGGGACATTTTCTAAGGCACTTTTTTCCCGTATCTTGTCCTCCTATCAGCTACTTCAGTTTCTTACTCTTTCTGTATTCCTTACATTCGAAGGGGCATGTTCGACTTTCTTATAGCGCACAGACAACAGTCTAAAATGTCTCTTTTCAAACCAAAGCACCACTTTTTCAAATATAGCCTGCTGACGGTTTCTCTAAACCTAAAAAATTAGCTACACATAGCTTCTAATATAAAAATTTGTCTTTGAATAAAAATATATGAATACTGTTTTCGAAAACAAGATTGATTATTGTTTCTGCCGTTACCTTTTTGTCATCTCTTTTGAACATGGAACAGACCTGTGGCAGACTCCCACATACTCTGACTCATCGAAAGAAGATATAATCAATAGACTTCATACAATAGCACCATAAAAGTTCGCAGCCGGCAAAAAAGATGGCACTATCGTAAGATATCGGAAAAGATGTTAAACAATTATAATGAAAATAAATACTTACAAAAACAACAATTTTCCTAGCATGATTTCGTCAGAAATGTGCAATATTGATAAATTTTACTTTCTTATCACAATGAGCAGTAGCAAACGCAGCATTGAATGCAACTATCGTCATACCCGGGTTATTCGAGCGTCAAATGTGTCTGCAAAATATTAAGCCTTCCGTTAGTTCCACTTCCATCCTTTGCCTCGATTCAGTTCAGTTCGCAAAACAAACTTTTCATGTTATCGCATTCGTTTCGCGATCCAAGCCTCATTGGTAATGCTGCGCCCTTGCTACTGTTTATCGCACGCACTGGATGGAGAAATTGGGCTTGTTGGATGTGGGCCTGCCAAGCAGCAAGCACTGATGGAAAACTCGTCATGCATGCCTCATATGCTGGCAATCGTGATAAGAGCTATCGCAACGATCGTCCAGGGGATCATATTGCTTCAATAACCTCTTCGCTACATTTTATGCATGTACATTACGTTCTGCCTGGTACAGTTTTGTTCTTCGCCGTTGTGACTACTCCCCTGGGAATAATTTTTGGCCGATCGCGGACACCATTCAGGCTAGATAACGTCCAATAAAAGTCACGTAGGTCCGAAGATCAGGAAGGGAAGACTTCGTCAGATTGCCTGCAAGTGGATTTTGACATTTTCACACATTAAAAATTGAAAGAATTCAAGCCATGTCCGTTGTGGTATCGATCGCAACGTTCCGAAAGGAGGTTGATCGGAGGATTAAGCAAATAGGAAGAAAAATAATGACGGTATGGCTAAATGCATTGTCAGTACTTGTTTCATTTTCTTGATTTCATAAGTGTCGATTTGAATTTCGAGGCATATGAGAAATCCGTTAGTAGGCTGGTCACATCCAGAGCCCTGTCCATCAAGACTTCGTCGCCGTGTGCATAAAGCGAACAGTGAAGCATAATGTGTACGATAAGCACAGTGGCTCTGAACTTGACTAAACTTTCTTGGAATTTCGTTGGCTCGAACTAGGCGTATCGAATCAAAAATCATTTGAATAAGATATTTGTGAAATTACTCAGCAATTTGTAGGAGCTGCCTCCAAAACCCATGATGATTTCTTACCCGAAACTATTTGAAGCGGTCCATTTCCAACAAGAGGAAGTTAAATCTAATACCGCTCCTAGAGCTTACACCCCCTTGGCTGCAAATCAAGAAAAAGTTTCTGAAACTCTGCCCCCAAACATGGACGTCGAAGCGTTAACATTCAAAGGGGATCATCATTGGAAACAAGTCTTTCACTTCGTATTGAAGTGAAATGATTATGACATGCAGGGCACTTGGGGTGTTTGACCCTTTCGTGCCTCGCTGCCAGCAACTCTCCTTTTTCGATGCAACCGATCGCTTCGAGTTGTTTGCGAAGTTTCCAGCTTGGTGGTTATGCGGATTCAATCCACAAGCATGTTAGCTTGTTGACGTGGTTAAACGAAACGCAACTGATAGCAGCCAAGCCGGTGAGTGAATAAGGAAAGGTACCGACTACACCTATGTCAGCGTGTAATAATTCTTCTTCCTCTTGGCAAGAAGTCATCGGTTGCCAATCAGGGAATTGGAATGAGTGGCTCAGCTCAAGATATGCTCCACACGTATCCGCAGCGCGACCATATAGTGCTGTGCGGCCAGATTTGCAGAAGAAGAGAAACCACTGTGTCCGTCGCGTCGCATATAGGAACGAACGTTACATGCGGTAGCGCAGCGCAGGCCGTGCAGGAGGAAAACAATGAGCACAACAATTGAATGCATTTCTCCGGATTCGTTGTTGGATTCGCTGCTGTCGGTTCGTTGGTCTGCCGCGGACGTGTTTCTGTTTTTAAATTAGCGAGCGGTGAATGGGGTCAGTTTTATCAGTCAGAAGACGTGCAGCCAGCCGACCGGGCTACAGAAGCAACAGCAAACAGGAAGAACTGCATTTTACGACTATATCGATGCGAGACCATGTGAAGACGAGCCAGGCTACGTTGGCTGTCTTAAGGAAAGCAATGAAGAAATGGCTGTAGGACGAGAATTGAATGCGATTAAGATTTCCTGGTTCGCTGCTTTAGAGGAATAGCGAAATATCCCGTACTGAATGTAGTTCTTATTTGCATAGGATAAGTGCATATGGAGTAGTATCCTGTATGTAAATGTACATAGGAGTCGATTGATGGGTACTTAATCTGTGGGACTGAGTACGATGGGAAAAATGTTCAAGTGAAATTCAAAGTAGCGTTTATGTGGCTCAACTACCCTGAGAAACATCTCATTCAGTAGAATAGTTGTCGAGGCATGCGTACTTTCTGAAATCTGTCTTCTCTCTGTGAATAATGTGCACTAAGATATGATCTTTAACGAGCGAATAGAGGATGTATTTATTGTTTTGGCAGCTATAATGCTTTAAGTTCACACATAAATTGTATTGATTTTCGAAGAAAATTAGTATAAGAATCACTTTACCTGAAAATGTATGCTTCGTTGTATATTTACATACATAAATGTTTCCGGAAAGTGTAATTTACTCGCGCTAAGGATATGTAATTGTAGAATGTAAGATATCTATCTACTTAAATTAATTTAATTTTGGTAATTTGGTAGGATTGGCCTTTATTACAATACGAAAAATGAGCGTGATCTGAAAATCAGTTTATTGCTGATTCGAATTAGTATACCTTGGTCTGGCATCACAAATGGGACAATGAATCAAAAAATCGAATGAAAACTGTGTTTCAAATTTTGTGTTTCCACCGGAATTGCGGATACGGAATCGGTACCAATGTTAGAAAAAACTTACGGTGATTCAGTTTTATCAAAAACATTAGCCGAATGTGAAATACCGAATGATATTTCACGTTCTGTACTATTTTCGACCTCTTCAACTGATGAAAACACTAGGCAAAGGAAAGAACTTCTACTCAAAAATAGTCAGGATAGTGTTACAGAAATACCAAAAAACCCTGGTGAGTCTGTGCGTTTGATTTGAGTGAATATTTCTGGCATGAGAAACATCACTACTCGTCTCGTCCCAATAAAGGTGGATTTTCTTTGCAGCCAGTATCGCGAGCAAGTGTCTTTTGACATGGTAGATCGTGTGAATTATGATTCCAAATAGATAGAACGCATCATAACTGGTAATGAGACATGGATCTATGAATTTGACATGCAAACAACCCAACAATCATGGGAATGAAAGTGTGAGTAGAAGGGTATTAAGAGACACAGAAAAGCAACAGGCCCTTCTTGATTTCACCTGTACTATAAATGGTGCCAATACTAAGACCTGTAGTTTTGGAGTGTAGATATTTGGCTGCTTATTACGTAATAGGTTCGCCATGAATATTTAATTAAATGTGTTTTCTAAAACGATATATTCATAACTTGGATAATCTACAATGTCTGAGTAAACTCGACTACGTCTCCTTTGTAGCCCTTAGTCGATTTAGCCAATGCCTGACGGGTAAGTAAATTTTGGTTGACGTTTTGTGTTTGGGGATGTTTACCTTTTACCTTTTTTTTTATGTATTTTTGTGTATTTTGTTTACTTTGCTTTTCTAAAAATAGAGTGGTAATCACTTCCCTGGGTTCTGAACGTTCGTGCTGAATGACGAGGGCTCAGCATGGGCACACTTCAGGGTGGAGTCCCCTCTCGGCTGTTGTGACAGGCTGCTCTTAAGGCTACCTCCAAATGGCAGCTTTAAAAAGTGCGGAAAATGGCTGCATACTGGTAACTGGAGCGCTTCGCTCCACCCCTACTAAAGTACTTTTCGTGTTCTTTCATTGGCTACCAACCAATCTACTGATCTTAGCAAGTCTCTATTATCAACGTTTTCAAAAGCTATTGAAAAAATAATGAAAAGCCCAATAATACATGTTTTAATGAATACTAACTTCTTCTGCAGTATCCAATTTGGATTTATTGAGAAAATATCTACTGAAGATGCCCTGTTAAACCTATTTTCGAATGTGTTTGAAGGTTTGAACAATAATAGCTACGAGTACGTCTGTGCAATTTTCGTGGACATAGCTAAAGCTTTCAACTCGATTGACCATAATATTCTGTTGAATCGTTTATACGATGCTGGTATAAGAGGCATATCTCTAAACTGCTCTTGGTCATACCTAACTGGGAGATACCAATTTTGGATGCTATAAGTTCATGTTTGCCTATTGCATATGGTATCGTTTAGGGTTCTGTACTACACACAAAAAAAAATTCGCTCTGCTATATGTGTAGCAAAAATAATAATATCCGTAATAGCCATAATTAACTGTAGTGGGCACAAAATTGCCCCTACAAATATATTTTTGTTCTATTTATGTGTGATACATAATATATACTAGCAACAGGTATAACTATTGATTTAAAAGGTATTATGAGTATATGGAAATCCAGAGTTATACTCATTTTAAGTAAAATTTGGCTTTCAGGTAAAAAATATAACTCGGGTACACAAAATATGCACACAGCAATCATAATTATGCACGCTACAGGTATAAGTTCTATATGGGTTTCTCTGTTTTCTGGTAGCGAAAGATATGAAATCCATACAGTTGATATATTATATACGCGACAGGTATAAAATGACCACTGAACAATGTAATATGCTTTTCGTAGATATATGGTTTATTTTCGTTTCTAATTATGGGGCATCTTTTGTTTATAGTTTGAGATTGAGCTTGCAAAAGGGTCAGTAGCTTAGCTCGCTAACGCGTCAGTCCGAAGCAGCGATCTACTGCCCGCGGGTTCGAATCCCGCCGTGCCCATGGCTGTATTTGTTCGTCTTATGTTGTCTTAACAGTCAGCGACTGGGCATAATACCAGCGCTCCATTGATTAAGTGCCACATTAAAGCTTTAGTAGCGACTAAGAATAACATTAGCGCTTTAGAAAATGAGAAATAAATGTGGCACTTAGAAGAATAATGGAATAGTTGTTATCGGCTTCTCCTATATGTGTCTCCTTACCGCCATGGCTAAGTGCTCGCTTCAAAGAGCAATCCCCTGAGCTTTTTTCTGCTTACATACGATAAATATTTATATTATATCTGCCGTGAATATATTATGTCTTTCAAAATACACCCATATACTCATGTGAGATATATTATATCCGTCGTTTTATATCTGTCAGCGATATATTTTTTTTTTTGAGTGTAGGGCCTATTCTCTTCTTAGTTTACATTAATAATCTCTGTTCAGGCAAACTTGATGGCTCCCTTACAAGTTTCGCAGATGATACCACCTTATATTATTCAGCAGAAAATATAACTGCTATGAGGTCCCAAATGCAAAATGATTTGAATAAACTTAAATTATAGTTTACTATTAACAAAATGGCTTTGAACATCAAAACCAAGTTTGTTCGTTTTCACGTAGAGATAGACAAGATGATGTAGGCAGATTATTTTACAAATGCAGAAAATTACTTTTAGCAAATGATATTTGTCATGAAAACTGTATCGAAATATATCAAGTTGACAAAATAAAATACTTAGGAATCACAGTTGATCGAAATCCGAACTGGAAGCACCACATTGCAAATTTAAAAAAGCATATGAATTCGTGTTTAAGAGTTTTCTATTACTTAACATAATATATCTGTCCTATGTCTGTACTTCGTTCTGTCTACTACGCTATAGTTCAGTCGAAATTGCAGTATGGCCTAGCACTTTGGGAAGGAAACTTTTTTTCTTCGATCAAACTTGTTGTCATCTTGAAGTAAAAATAGTCAGGATAATAATGGGAGTTAGTATTATAGATACGAAAGATCTTTTCCAATTTTTAATATCTTGAAGATATTGCCTCTCAGGAATTTATTTGTTTATCGCGTGTTAAGAGTTTTTTTTTATGTTAGAGGGGGCCACATGAGAGGTAATGGTAAAGTTTATTCGAGTAGGTTGCAAGCAAGAAACCAAATTTCAGTTCCTTTTCCTGGATTCCAAGCTTATAAAAGGTCTTTAAAGTTCTGCGCACCAAAATTGTTCTACTTCCTTCTCAGCTCAATATCATCTATAGATAACGTGAATCAATTTCAAAAACATTAAAAATTTTGGCTATTCTCTATGCAAGACGTTGAATCATTTTTTCTGAGTACTATAGTGGGACAAGCTTGATTTACTTTTTCAACGTAATATAGAAACCAGTAAAATTTTTAAATCGAGTAATATTTTGATCACCTTTCACCTATTGCACCATAAATTATAGGAAGGTAGCCTCAACACAGCATTAGCTAGGAGGTACCTATCCGTATGCATAGCTAATGTTGATTATATATTTGATGTACAAACTATTTACTGAATTAGTTTATTTAGTCGTAACTGTAATATAAACTGAAATTTCGTTATTGCTCATTATTTTATTGTACTTATTATGCATTGTGGAAATAGATTTATTATTATTATCATTAATTTTATACTTAATTTTTGAATACATCCTATTGTCAACAAACCTTTCGCGGAGTTCAGGAAAACACGTTAAGAGAGATATGGAGCAGTAATAAAAAATTATGGAGGCATCCTTCGCTTTAGTAATCCCACGATGAACTTTTTTTAGGTTTAGTGCTTGAAGCTGGTAGAGAGCTTCATCACAAATTTACCATCAATGTGAATACGAGTGTGGAGTGATTAGTTCCACAGCTCACTTTACCTCTGATTTAAATCAGGTATCTAATTTAGCGCGAGGTGAACTCAAAGCTTGGTGCGCGATTTCTCTTGACTATTTAAGCTTCAAAATGGGAAGTGTAAAATAAACTGATAAAAGAACACACAGTGATGAGGAAAGTGACTTCGCAAAAATATTCGGTAAAACATCAGGACCTAAGTTAGTGGTACTGTCTAGATTATTTAGTAAATATTCTATTTATAAACACTCAGAAAAATGTCACTTTTTTTAGAATCACTTTAAATCAAAAGTTGATATCACTTTGAAATAAAAAGCGAACCTTGTACGAATTCCACTTTATTATAAAAATTTTCTTTTCAAATCAAAATTTTTCATCATTGAATTAAAAAGAAAACGTATATGGCGCCAAATCATATTTGAACATTTTTGATTCAAAAATTTTCAAATATGATTTGGCGCCATTTACTTTTGCTTTTTAATTCAATGATGAAAAATTTTGATTTGAAAAGAAAATTTTTATAATAAAGTGGAATTCGTACAAGGTTCGCTTTTTATTTCAAAGTGATATCAACTTTTGATTTAAAGTGATTCTAAAAAAAGTGACATTTTTCTGAGTGAAAGGATTAGTTTGGGACAAGGATACAATCCATAGGTCAAAAGAGGACATATCATAAGCGAACTATGATGGAAAGTTGCAGCGCAAAAGAAAAACGTAAATAGCTTGTGACGACGAAGCAGATAAATCATTAAGACACATTGCAGATGGGAGGCAAGGACATTTTTGTTAACCAGAGAGTTTTTGATTGTAGGATGAGGTAGAGGCTCCAATATGACAGCAGTCATCCTCTTGATACAAAAGCGTAAAGTTTGATGCATATATAGATCAGTTTTCAAGCCGGAAGCTCTAAATTTACGGAGCGCACGAAGAAAGCCACGAACAATGTCAGATGTTAAACAAATAGGGTAATTGCTTCTTTCATATCGATAAGCGGGAGTGTAATAGAAAAAAGGTTAGCGCAAAAAACAAAGAATTGAAGGTGACCATAATCTATGCTCAGTCCTCTAAAAAAAGCAAAATTATATAAGGATACTAGTTTCACTGTATGATGGCAATGAATTTCGCTTTAGTGAAATTCAAATATCTATGATGAAAGGAGGATGATAGTGATCAGGACTCACGTAAGATGAGAGAATAGTTATTGACAGAAGAGGCGACAAAAGAAAATTAGCAAGGATTATGCCAAGAATTCTTTTTTTAACATTAAAAGCACAACTAAACCGATGAATTTACCAAAGAGATCGAAAAGAAATTTATGCAAAAAAAAATATAACTGCTTGCCAAAAAAGCGCTCATACACCACACAAGGACTATTGGGATATAAATTGAAGAAGCAAGCAATACAATGGATGGAGTTAAGTCAGTGCATGAGAAAAAAAAAATTGTCTGGAAAAAGGGTTCTGCAACAATGGGGATTTTGGGCGTCCAAAAGACATGCTAAATGTTGACTTGATTTTAACTATTCTTCTTAGTAGTACTTATTAACAAGTAATACTTATTGTAGGGAGTACTTATTAAAAAATTTAAAGTTCAGTCGATCGATTTATGCAATTGTATTTTTTTACAAGAATGCAAATTGTGTTTTTTTTCTCTATCTCCATGTTTTGACATGTTAGCATATGTTTGAATCAATTGAAAAGTGCTTTTTATTCTTAATATTAACTGAAAAATAGCCAGTAGTAAAGTAAAGCAATAGCAAAAATTGTTAGTCATCAATACGATGATTTCTTGCATCTGTATTGAAAAGTAAAACGTTGCAGCTTTTAATGTCCTTGATACCCAAATGAATATTTTGTTCATAATAAACTTCCGAAA
The DNA here is from genome assembly GCA_947369275.1 of Nemotelus nigrinus. NCBI lineage: Eukaryota > Metazoa > Arthropoda > Insecta > Diptera > Stratiomyidae > Nemotelus > Nemotelus nigrinus. The sequence goes on from OX376372.1 coordinate 31,976,886, forward strand.
ATTCCATTTATGATTCAAAGTCTTCATACAAAGAAGATAAAATTTCCTAATGAACTGCCGCGACACGATTGTGAGTCATTTGAGAGAGAGAAGAATAATAATATCCATTATTTTGGAAATGCATCAACGGCTTGGGTAAACAACCGAAATTCACTCGTAGCTTTTTAGCAGTGGCTAGTTAATAAAAGTTTTCTGACTCAGCCGTTTCATTCAGTTCGTGTCTGATGCGAGTCAAAGCAATCACTTGATTTGATTTGCAAATGATGTGTCAACAGAGTGCGATTGGAGATGAGTATCTGAGCATGTATTCGTATATAAGTTCCATACTGTTTCTGTCAGTATTTGCAAGAGCCAAAAAATACAAATTGATTAGAAGATGGAAGGAGACTTTTGCAGGAATTCATTTTCAAGCAAATGGTCTGAGCTCAATAGCACGTATATATTGTTTGCAAATATGGGTGGTGTAAAAAGATTTTTACTGAATTTTCGAAGAAAATTCAGTATTAAACTCGTTTCGCCGAAAATTCATATTTCTTTATATATATATGTATATATATATATATATATATATATATATATATATATATATATATATAAATATATATATATATATATATATATATATATATATATATATATATATATATATATATTAGCAAAATGATTCAGGGAGATAATCTCTGGAGTGGCCGATCCGATTGAGCTGAAATTTTCGGCAGATATAGATGAATATAGTGAGTAGGTTCATGCTTTGCTAGAATTTAGATACTTTTAACCCTTTGGTGGCGGCGGGCATTTTAGTGAATTTTCCAGTACCCCTATATTTCCAAGCAGTGTAAATTTTGTTAGAAAAAAGTATTGAAAATGAAAACTTATTATGTTTTAAGCTTGCCTATGATAACGGATTGGAAATTTTGAGCCGTGTGAGGGTACTGCGTGCCTAAAAGTAGGCAAGGATTTTTTTGTCAAATTTCGATTTGCACGGAAAAAAATTTTAGGATATTTTACCCAATTTTATGTATCTCTTCTCCTATATTGTATAGGGTATATATGGACAGTGACCATTTATAGTATATTTAGACACAGTTGCATAGTAGAATGCTATGAGATATTTTAATATAGTTTTTGACTTAAGTTTCCATAAGCTATAGGATTTTCGTCTGAGAATCTTGGCGAACGTAGAGATACAAGATAGTATTTCTTACAATAACTTCTTTGATAACATACAAAATTATTTAGGTTCCAATAACTAAAATATGTTAGACTTTCCCATGTTTCCATGAACAAATTGCCAGTAAGCATAGCCTTAATTGCCAATAAGCGGAGCCCCCGCACTGCATCGTTTATGCCGCGTTTACACGCATGGCAAATGTTGGCGAGCTGAGTGTGTAAATGGTCACCATGTCTATTCTCGCCTGTTTTTATACATGCGAAGACATGGAGGGAAGTAATTTCACTAGTTTGTCGACGAAACGTTCGCCATATGTGTAAATGAGGCATTATACTAATTTCTAAAAACACTGCACAGTGCATCAGATGGCATTTGTTTAACAGTAGCTTACCGTGCAATAGCAATTTAAATTTGGGTTGTAATTTGGTTCGTATTACCAAAGTGAAAATGGACGAGAAATTCTTGAGCAAGGGCGAGAAATATCATTTTTACATGACAGAAGAGAAAATAAAAGAGAAAAAAATAAGAAAAGAAAAATACATGACTCCTTTAAATGTGCTTTTCAATGTGTACACTGCTTCAGCGCTGTACTGCACTGCATGGCAGTGCGTTTCTGGATTCGAACTTCATTCATTTACGTACAACGTGCAACGTATTATAAAGACTTCACACCATAACATGATAATGAATTATATCGAACATTAAACCGAACACCAAAATTGCTATGTGGCATATGAAACTTCTATTATAGAATAGGAGACAACACTTAGAACGTAGATACAACATTAGATCAGAATCATTACGATACCTTTTGCAATGGATACCATATTGTATGGTTGAAATTATTTTTATTATATGAACAATGCGTACAAAGAAAAGTAAAGTTTGTTGCTATTTATGAGGCAAGCGACCATACTTTTTTCTGTAAACAGACCATTTTAATATGTAATTGGAAGCCATTATGCATAGCAAGATTTTCTTAATGTTGCTTTTACTATGTTGCTATGAAAAATACATTTGTGTATAGTGCGGTTGAACATAAATATGCGAACTTTTACGGCGAAATAATGCATTTTTTCCCCAAACTCAGTGTTATAAAACTATAGGAATATTAACCAAGAAAATTTTTCTCAGTGTGTGATAACTTCTGACAAAAACATTAGATCATCGTGAAAATTGCAGAGCGCATTGATGTTGATTAAGACTTAACACATATAGATTTTCAAGACAGTGCAAGTAACCCTGCAGCTACGACAGGCTCCTGAAAAAAAATCCTTCAAATCAACGATACTCCTGAAAAATTTTTGCTTTTTGACAAAAACTTCAAATTATTAATAAATTTTAGCCTTTGTCCATCATGTCAAATTAAAACTTTCAAAATTGCGACTTGCACAAGAACGACAACCCATCACCAAATTACCTCTATTTTCAGCACTCGAAACTTCTGTTCACGAGAACTGACGACCGGCTTATCCAATGATAATGAAATTCACAGGACATATTGGTATTAACTAGGACCAGGTATGATAGATGTGATTTTGAAATGCAGGCAACACTGTGGCAGTGGTATCATCTTGAAAAATCACTGAGAAAAAAAACTGCTTTTTGGCCTATAACTTCCGATTCAGCCATCACATTTTAATAAAATTCACACAATGTTTGGACTTTAGAATAGAGAATAGAGAAAATTAGAATAGAGCTGCCAGCTATGGTGATTTTTGTCACCTAAATCCAGTGCTGCCTTTTTAGCATTTTGAATGCTAGATCTGGTATTATTTTTTCCAAAACGGCATTAGAAATTCGGAGTTAGCATCTACCATTATTTTTAGCTTTTAAATTTAGATTTCGGAATAATCTGGCACTCATCTATTTCCAATCTCTACCATCATCATCAAAATGTGCTTTTTAATCGCGTTCGTGGACTGAAACTTCCTGAGTTATTAGTTAAAGTACAAAGATGCTTTCATGGCATTTCTTTAGAAGCGACAACCAGAAGTAACAGTTGAAATAATGAAATAATGATAGTGATTATAAAGTCATCTTAAGCAATAATAAAGTATCTCCACAAAAATATTCAACTTTCATAACATTGCGCGAAAAATATTATCCTTGCGGAGACTTTTAAAAATATGTATTTGTCACACCGTTTGACACTTTTCAGGATCTAGTACTAGCTTAGATTCAACTGAAATCTCATGCTCTTTTAGAAAAGGTTTCAATGCTCAGTCAAACAGCTTACAAAAACGACTTCATGGCAATGCATAAAGGACGCGAACAGACCTAACATTTGAAATCATGATGTAATCCTGCCTCATTTCAACAAATATGCTCTTTCGGCTAGAGTATTTTGAAAATGTCAACTGTAAGCCTAGCCCCAGGGAACGAAACCGTTGTCGACCGATCAATCCCTGCTGTAAACCAAAAGTACATTAGAACTAGTACTACAGTTTTGTGCTTTCAAGAGAACAAAGGATATATAGTCAATCTTCTATTCGTTGTCTACGATTCCAAGGAATTCCCAGTGATAGTGACAAGTGCTATGAATGTTGCAGAAAAGCGAAATATTAAGTGAAATAAAATGCAAAGTTATATATTCCAATATTAAGGCAATTTTGGATTACATTAAATATATTGAATTCAGGTTTCTCGTTCCATTAAATCGTGATGATGCTTTTTTTTAAAATGAGAAATATTTTATTTTAAATTAACCGTAGATTTTAAGCTTAACTTAAAGTTTAATTAACAGGAAAACTTACAATCTAGCGGCTATACTATTTTAGCCTGCTGGGTCTGGTTGGTTTTTTTTTCTTTTTTTTCGGCACAATTTTTATTTCCTTACTCTCCAATGGTATTACCCAGCCTGTACAGCAGCTGGGATTGTCCTAGCAATGCTTTTCTTAAAAACTACCTTACGCTAAAAGTAGGATCTAACTTATACCTAATTAGAACTAACTTAGCCTAATTAGAAGTCTAACCCCTTCTGTTCGTCGGGTGGCCTGTGTAGGTGAACAGCGCATCCGTGAGCCGCCGCTGCACTGCTATCTTCGCGGGGCGCATAAATGGCCCATTAGAACCACCTGTACGCCCTAGTGACCGAATCAGTCCGTTCTCATGTCCGTCTGTTTGTCTGTAGAATTGTGTCATCAATTCCACAACACGGTCCCTAAGTGGCTTCAATCCTGACTCCTGATATAGGAGAAGGTTCTTCGGCCACTTTTTAGTTACCGGGTTGTGGAACCTGCCAGTGCAGAAGCGGAGGATTCTTCTTTCGAACAGGGTCCAGACCTTTTACTGATATTTCCTCTTGTGTACGCCTGTACATCTCCTTCGTGCGTAGTGTCCTCGAATATTGTTGTCAAATTTGGTGTCCTCATTATCGTTTCTTAATTGATGCTGTTGAGTCTGTACAACGTAAATTTACTCGCTCACTATTCCTCAAGTTCCGTATTCCCTACTGTGAGTATAGTATGCGTCTTTCCATCCTTGAAATCCCTACCCTTATTTCACGCACAGTGTATTTCGATGAATGTCTCCTATATAAAATGATTACTGGTTCTATTACTTATATCCCCAGAGCGAAGTTTTCTGTTCGTGAACCGGTACATTCTACCAGTTCTTCATTTATCCTCAACGTACCATTTGCTCGTACTCATACATATTTTTACTCTTCTCTTTTACGCTTGCCTAGGCAACATAATTCTTTGAATATTGGTCCTCTTCCGCCTTCGTTACGCATTTTCAAAACAATGTTAAGAGGATGCGTTTTATCGTATGAAATAAAGTAACTCTTTGAATTTTTAATGTCATATCTGTGTTGAATTATGATTAAATTTCACCGCCTCATTATACTTTGTTTAGTTTTAATTTATAGTCTCTTTTCTTTTTATATATAAGCTTATTCCTTATCTAAACTTTAATTGGATTTGTATCTGTTGATTTAGACAATAAATAAATAAATAAATAAATAAATCTCTTCTTTGGTCATGACAGTCTTTGAGCAGGTAATCCAGGATGAGGATGCATAAGTCAGAATGGGCTCGCGATGATGCTAAAAATTAGTGATGTGGTCCCATCCACTTCAGACTCCCAGGAGCCCAAAATTCAAGTTTACCAAAGTATATGTATTCTAATTACATATTTTATTTCCTGAATAATGTGAATTGATTGATTTTTTAGGGCTTCAAATGCAAGCAATCGCACGGATAACGATGGAGAAAAAATTGTCTCAATACTTTTTCTTCAATTAAAAACAAATAATTGTTGCTGTTTTGATTGTGAGATCCCAAATGACATTTTAAAAAATATAGGTACTTTAGGAGTAGTTACGCCATTTTTGCTGTTAGGTGGCTATGTAGTTGGCTTTGATTTTTCATGGTAATGTTGAATTTTTTCGTAGTAAGGAAATTAGAAATAGCCCTCATAAGGTGTAAAAGTCTAAAAAAGGTAATTTTCTGCTAGCTCCTTTTATATTTTCTAGCGATTGTGGCAGTTTATGCTCGTTGTTTTCTTTCTTTATTATCAACTGTTTTAAACTTGAAAACTGCATACAATTTAACAGGTTAGAAACTGCTCGTACGAACGAAGATGGCGTTCTAGTTGCCATCTACTTCCAAGTACTTAGCAGTATTAATTAGTAAAAATGGAACTCGGCAATTATATAAATATATGTTTATTTTATCCAATAAGAAAGCATTATTTAGCATTATTATTTTACAGGATTTAGCATTATTTAGCATTAAATAAAATTGAATCTAGCACTATTCCAAAAAAATAAATGGCAGCACTGCCTAAATCTTGCAAATTTGTTCAGCAAAATAAAGCTTTTTTCGCTGTAACTTTTTGTCCAGTCATGGAATCAAAACGAAATTCGTCCAGTAAATGGACATTAATGCAAACCAAATGGCGTATGAATTTCATAAAAAAATCATGAAAGGGCTGCCAGCTATGACCATTTTACCCAGTGCTGCCATTTATTTTTTTGAAATAATGCTAGATTCAATTTTATTTAATGCTAAATAATGCTAGATTTTGTAAAATTATAATGCTAAATAAATGCTTTCTTATTTAATTGAAATAAACATGGTTCAATATGAAAATAATATGTATATTTATGTGAGGGTTGATCAATAAGTAATGATAATCGGTTATTTCCAGTTCGCATAAAATTAAAAAAATATTTTTTTTTTATTACTACATAGACTCACTAATCAGCATGAAAAAAACATATAAATAGGTGTCAATTCTTGGGAGCTACATTCCTTTGAATACGAACAATCGAAGAGAGAACATAAAAATGAGGAAAAACGAAATTAAAGCTGTCATTAAGTACCTCTGTTTGAAAAAACGGTCTACCAGAGGCATACAAGGCGACATGGTGGAAACATTAAGGAACTCTGCTCCTCCATATTCCACCGTTGCACCCTAGGCCAAGGAGTTTAAGCTGGAAGGAACATCCACTGAAGATGAACACCGCGAAGGACGTCCACCCACATCCCTCACTGAAGACAACGTAAAAAAAGTCGAAGATGTCGTGTTGGTAGATCAAAGAGTGACCCTCAGGCATGTAGATGAGGTCACAGGGATCTCATATGGTAGTATTCGAAAAATCTTTGCCAACAAATTATATATGAAGAAGTACCGAGAATGTTAACGGACGAGCATAAGAAGAAACGAGTCGACATTTCAAGGATGAATCTCGAGAAGTTCCACGCAGATCATGAGAATTTTTTGTCACATTTCGTGACCATTTACGAGACTTGGATCCACCATTTTGATCCAGAAACCAAAATGCAGTCGATGACCTGGAAGCGACCCTCTTCATTGACGCCGAAGAAAGATTATGGCATTAGTTTTTTGGGATGCTGAAAAAATTATTGTGGTGGAATGTTTGGAAAAAGGAGCGACTATATCAGGCTCTTACTAGGCTGACCAAATAAGAAGATTGCGAGAGGCAATGAAGGAGAAAAGACACGGCAAACTGCGAGCCGGAGTTCTGTTTCTTCAAAATAACAAACCGGCTCACAAGGCTGCAATTACGATGGATGCAATTAAAGAAACAGGATTCAAACTGCTTGAACACCCACCCTATACGGCAGCTCTAGCTCCCAGTGACTTTTACCTCTTTCCTCGGCTCAAACAACACCTTCGGAGTAAGAAATTTGAAGATGATAGGGAAGTGATGGCCGCTGTTGAGGCATTTTGGGAGAGTCCAGATAAAGAATTTTTTTCTAAGAGTATCCTGGGTTTGGAAAAAAGATTGACTAAATGTATTATCTTTTAAGTTTAATCACCTTGGTTTATATTCATTATCATCACTGATTGATCATCGTATGTATAACAAAAAAAAAAAAAAAAATTAGAAGTTTTAAATTTACATCTCAAAATGATTCTATATCTATTACATACATATCAGTTATGTCTAAATCTTCTTCTCATTTCTACCAATATTTTTCAAAACATTGTTGGAATCTCACAATCAAAGCAGCAACAATTATTTATTTTTAAGTGAAGAAAAATTATTAGTGTCGGATAACATTTGAAGCCCTAACAAAACAATTGATCCACATTATTCAGGAAAAAATATCTAACTAGAATGCACATACTTTGGTAAACTTGAACTTGTAGATGCCCGAGGCTCCTGGGAGTCCGAAGTGGATGGGACCAGATTACTGATTTTTAGCATCATCACGATTAAATTGAACGTTGCCATATTTAAAGCAATATAGATGACTTTATAATCTTTATATTTTAGACTTTATATTCACTATCATTATTTCAAAATCAGACCACTGTCACTTCTGGTTATCACTTCTAATAAAATGACATGAGCGCATTTTTGTATTTTTCATGAATTCCCGCCATCACATAATTTAGGAAGTTTCGTTTCATGAAGGCGACTGAAAGTACACGAACAGAGCTATTGAGAAAAATTTGATGAGCGAGATTGTAAATAGATGAGTGCCAGATTATTCCGAAATCTAAATTTAAATGCTAAAAATAATGCTAGATGCTAACTCCAAATTTCGAATGCCGTTTTGGAAAAAATAATGCTAGATCTAGCATTCAAAATGCTAAAATGGCAGCACTGATTTTACCAAGTGATTATGCCATTAGATTTGCAAATGAAAATTAACAACAAATCTTAACGTTTTGAAAATTTGGAAAGTGTTGAGGGTGGTAAGCCTAAAATTTTTATCACCCGAAACGAAATTCACAGGGTGGGTTTAAGTTAACGTGAAGCAGATTTGGTATAGACGACTATTTTGCTTTGCTGCTAACACGGGGTAACCAGCATCGGACATTTTCGTTAATATTGCACCAACAGATGCTTCAAATTACGTACTCAAATGTAAAGCATTTGCAATAAAAATATGGAGTCAATTCCTTAAATTTTCCGAATTTTGAAAATTATTCGGATGGCAGCCTTAAACAACGTTTAACCGCTGAAACTTTCAATGAAATCCTGCGATGAGAACGAAATTCAAACGATAAGTTAATTTAAGTATGATCTTTGTATGGTAAACTTGTTGCTGCTTCGTTGGAAAAGTGTTGCCAGCACTGAACATTTTCATCATCTATGTTATAATTGGGTTTTGTTGCTCTGGATACTACAAAAAAGTGTATCACGTCTTTCCACATTTTTTTTGTCACTCAAAGACAATTTCTTCGAAATTCAGTTTTTTAGCGGTTCTGATGCGCGAGACTTTTTTACTTGATTTTTTCCGATCCTTGAAGATAAATATAATTTCTTGTAAGCAAGTGCTCATTTTGATTCAATTCAGTTCCATCATTTTCCATATTTCTTTGAATTCTGGTGTTCTTCACGTTCAGTAAAAACTGGTATTACATTTGCAACAATATAACTTTATGCCGGTGCAAATGTAACATGTTTGTATGTCAATTATCAGTGCACCGTACCGTACCCATTTATTTACCTGCGTGCCCAGGACAAAAAGTAACTCAAAAATCAGAAATGGACGTTATGGGTGCTATAATAATTACAAAATCAAACCATATATGTTTATGCTCCTACGCCCAACCGCAAACGACAGTGCCCACGTATTAATTTTCCACAATCACCTTCAACAAACATTCAAGATAAAATCCTGTTTAAACATAAAACCAGTTTTCCGTTTCCTTGCGTAGACATTCTAGACGAGATGAAAAAAATCTCGCATCAAATATCCTTTTTCCCTTAAAATAACCTTATCTCCCAGACATAATCTAAAAATAAACATACACGAAAACATTTCAAATTCAACCCTTGCTAGCGATAAGCACTCCAAGATCCTTGTCTGATCTTTGAATTGTTGTTGTGATCGTGTCCCGCCAGACGAATCCAACCAGAACCAGACCCCAGACACATAAGTCGTCCACAGTAAACTCGGAGAGGCCCATAAACAGGACAACAGCAGAAAAAAAACTCGAAAAATCATAGCTCGTATGATTACGTCCTCGTCTGCGTGGTAGGATTCATACGAAACAGGTCCCTTGCCGTCGTATTTGTCTGGCGAGTCCTACACACAAAGTCACAGTCAGACACAAAGTAACCAAAAACATTCCGACGAGACAATGGATAGTAACGCAATGCACTATTTGACTTTGTGGCATAACAATAGCGATACCAATGTTCGGGTGGTAGGACCTCAGGGTGACCATGAACGTTATAATTTGATATTTTTTTTTGAAATTTAAAATTTTAATTATGAAACAATACTGCTAAACCGTATGAAATAAATATATTATTTCGGCATAACACGTTTTTACGTTTTCTTCTCAATAGTTTCATGAAACTCCTTGCAGGTCTTATTTTGAAACAACTTATTTTCTTCAGCCAATGAGTTATGGAAAATAATTTAGAATTGGGCAAACAGTTGATAAATAGCATTATAAGGTTGAAATTTTCCTGTTCACAAAAGGTTTCTCATAAAAATTTAGCAATTCAAAACAAATTTAAAAAACTAAAATAAAACAACTCTTCACAAATTTCTTATATGATAGGCTTTGCATAAGAAAATAATTTGCTTTAACTTCGCCAAATATAAGTACAACGGCAACACTTCCATGGTACTGCACTATGCGATCGTCAACAGCTCACCCTCATCCCGAAGAATGCGTCTCGTTAAACAATAAAAGTCCTGTTTGTGCGAAGTCTGATCGGAAAGAAGGCGCGTCTCTATTCCCAATAAGAAAACGATCGAAATACTGCGATGTTGTCCCCGTTGCCGCGAAGGAGCGTAGGAGAACGAAGATGGCAAACAAAAGAAAGGAAACCGGCCGCTTCGAGTCCGTATTCGTGCACACGAGTGTTTCTGACTTTGTAACTTCTTGAAATCAAAGTCGAGATCTCAGGGACGCGGTCTCCTGTAAACTGAACTAAGCTGAGTCAATGACCCAAGTCTGCCGGGCACGTTCACAAGGAGACGGTCGAGACGATGATAAGCGTGAAATCCTGACGTTGAACTCGCCACGATTCCGTCTTCTCCTCCTGCAGACAGAGCGCAGTGCGGGGTGGTCTATTAATAGACTGTAGCTATAGTTTGTTTGCGGCTGGCTGATGTTTGTTCGAATACATCGGTCGGGACATTGAAAATCCTTGAGGTAGTCGTTAAATGTTCCTGCGTCTATTTTCGGATTGGAGGAGCGTATTGTAATGTAGATGCACTCTTGGGGAGTCGTTTAAATATATGTAAGTAAGTGTGTGACTGTGGCATTGAATTTTAGTGATTATAATTTTTGTGGCCGTAGGTAAAATCGTTTTTCTAAAAAATTCGATTTATTCAATTGGATTACCTTTAATAAAATACTAACTTCATTATAGACTTGGGAAATTTGATTTAGAAACATATGTAGGTTTGCGTACCGTTACAATTGTCAGAATGATGTTTAGAGATAGTGCGAAGAGTCAGGGGAAAATATCTAGTTCTAGAGTAGTAGGAAAATTAGGCAAAACCTGATTTAATTTTTTGCTGAATGCAAACAATGAATAAATATTTAGCTAATATTTGAAATCTACAATATTGCCAATGATTTCGGAGAATGAGCAAGTTTTCCTTACGGAAAATTCTTGCGAGTATACACTTGATGATTATGTTCAAACATTTAAATTTCGTATAACATAAATGGAGTTTTATTTGTTACAGCGTATAATAGCGTAAAATTGAATTTTTTGATGCTAATTTTCTTTAAAATAATAGACTAATTTTAATGTCGATGCCATTATACGGAAGCATATATCTATTCATACCTTCCCCAAGGCCCACTTTCTGATTTCTGCATAAGATTTTCTGCACAAGATTTCTGCATAAGATTTGTGGAAATATATTAACAGAAATAAAGTTATAATGTGTATAAATCGAAAAGCATGATAAATAACTAGTTTTTCATGGTGCAAAGAGAACGAATTAGTTAATAATTAGATGAATAAATAAAAATTTTTAGAATTAAAATAAATTAAATAAAAGTTAAACTAAATAAATTCAAATAGCTCACCATTAAGGCCAAATCTCACATTGGTGAGCTATTAAATAGATAGCAAATGGTATGAGAATGAGCAATATTATATGCTCACAAGATAATAGTGGGTACATTTTTTATGATTAATATTCATAAGCTGAAAATAAAGACAAAAATGGGCTTTAAAATTAACAATTTTTCACAAAAAGGTCGGAAACATAAATGATCGAAAAAAGAGACAATTAAGTTAGCTTTTAAGCTAAGTCAAGCCCAGGTAATGTTCAACCTGGGTAATATTTTATAAGTGTAAGCAAAAAAATAAATAAATCAATGATAAAAAAATACAAACAATTAACACCCAAAAACAGCCAGCAGGTAAAAATAGTATAGCCGCTAGATATAAGTTTTTTTATTGTCAAATACCCCCCTTATGGTAAGTTATGTATGTACAATTGAAAATTAATAAAATATTATTATGCACAAAATCGACAATTTCAATGCAATCGCCCAATAATAAAGTCCAGGACCAATGGTATGAGATAAGCATTCATAACTGATAGGAAGCTACATTGAGCTAGAATAAGCTCCATGTAGATGTAGTAAAGCTACATTTGCAAAGGGAATGCTTCACAGAGTCCGCCCCTTCTAAGAAAAATGGGTAAATATCATCCTGAGCAACACCTATGTGGTACATATGACTTCCTCAGTGGTTGCATCCAGTCAGTATGATTTTTCTCTACTCTAGTTCAGGAGGAGTCCTAGAGTTCCTTGTTCAGATTCAGAGAAGAGATCTTCGTGTGCGTGGTTACATCAGAATCTAGCCATACCTTTTTAAGGATATCAGCTACTCACATCCAAAAAAATTGCATATGTACATGCGAATGGCAAATTTATGGCAGGTTCGGGGCCGTATAGTGGAATCATTGAGACTCACAAAAGCATAAAAATTACTCTATATGAGCAACAATACTCTATATGAGCAACAATAAGACACCACCTTGTGGACATCTTTTAACACCAGCTTGCGAAAGCAACAATCTTTCCGTCAGCATGGCATGTAAGTGGCATATCGTTCACACCATGAGCTTCCACATCCTCACATTACTCCCTTAAGAGGGTGGCTTGTCATCTAAAATCCCATACAAAACTATCTAGGTTCACGCACCTTTTTCTCAGTTCCAGCTCAATATTTTCCCACGTTTTTTTATTGATTTTGTAATATAATTAACTTAAATTTTACCGTTAAAATGTAAAAAAAATATGTTTGAATTATTGAAGAAATTTTTAATGCATAATTTTTTTTTAAAAAAACCTTGAATCAAGCTAATTATATCACTGTTCATTTTTTCACAAATTGCAACGGTCAAATCATAGTCCATTTACTTAAGAACACAGAAAAAGAAGTTCATAAATATTTTTTCAAATGACTCCTCAAAAAAGGTATATTTTTCAGGAAACGTCATCAAAGTTGGAAATGTTTTTTTAATACCATTTTTGAGGGTTTTCCACTTTAATCCAGATATTTTAAATTAAATACCCATTTTTCTAATAAAGACAAAAGATACATGTAGTAGCAAGTATTTGTAGTAAAAGGAAAGCTGAAAGTAAAAGCACCCAAAGCAAGGGATATGCCGTACGAGGAAGGAGTTAACTAAATTTTATTTACTTTTTGTATTTAAATTCATTTTTCTACACTTTTACTCATAAGTTAATTATGCAGAATGGCTTAAAATGTTCACAACATATCAATGTATATTAAACCGTTAAAATTTGAAATTCTGGTATTTATAATTTTTGCAATTAGTTGTCTTCTTAAGGACACACAGTCAAGTTCCAATGTCCACAAATACCCCCACCGCGAATTTATTATTAAAAATAGCTCGCTCAACTCTGAATTTATGAGAAAGAAGGGTCGCCTTGTATGAGTTTTTCGCTTGGACGCTTGTTGCTAGTCATTTAATAAATAAGACTTAAGCGCCCTATTTATTGCATATTTGTCGTTCGACAACTCACTCCAGACAATTCACCATAAACGGTTTTAGGTTGCTAGACCTGAAATTCCAAATTTAGGAATGAAGACAGCCTGTCGCTAAGCTAAATTAACACACACTAGGGCTAAACCTGCTTAAGAAACTTTCTTTAGGTTTGTCTTCAGGTGGTCAATTCCCTCCATTGGCATAGCCAAAAAGGCCCGAAGATTTGAAATTGTGACCACAGATCTAACTGTGTACCAGCATTTCCTGCTGACGAGAATAACAGGAAGCTTGGCCAGAGGTATATAAACTTTCTGGATTTCATTCACCGGAGAGCCCGTGAAGTGATTCTCAAGTGAAGTCTGTAGTGAGTCCTCTTTGGACTTTGAATACTCACCACTTGGGCGTTTTAGGTAGTCCAGCTAAGCTGATTGGTCTTTTTTCAGTCTCAAGGTCCCTCTTATACCTTGGAGTCTCTTATACACAATATGATTGATTCTCTCTTGAAGCATATCACCTAATTTTTTGAATAGTTAGTTGCGATGTTGCCACTTTTTTCTAAAAAAAAAGACGAAGCATTGGCATGTTGCAAGTTGATCTGAACAAATCTTATGAATTCAGGCAGAAACGATGTCTGTGGAACCCTTTGCAGACATTTTTTAGCAATGATCGGATAACCTCCTTGAAAGCAACTCTATACGAGATAAGTTTCACTGGATCTTTGCGTTTCGCTCTGGGGACATATTCATGGATAGTTACAAAGGTGGAAGCATCACATTATAGTTGAAATAAGCTGCATGCGAGAAGCAGCTCAGCATCTCTCTGAGCACCGAAAGGCTACAATGGTCAAATAATATCACAAGGTTGAAACCATCTTCACTAGAGGTACCACGTGCCGTCTCGCGAGGAGCAACGACTGAAGTATATGGGTTTGGCAATATCGGGATATAAAACAGTGAAGTTGAGCCGATTGCTAGTAGCTGTTCGTGTAATGATCCGTAAGAGCTAGTACTTTGACGTTTGATTAGAGCAGGGGACTTGGTGGTGACCGTCAACAAACATCGATTGCTTGAAGTTAACGCTAACTTCCTCCACAGTTCATTCCAAAGAATAATTACATCCTAATTGAACAAACTTATGACAGTAACGAGGGGCAAAGACGGAAAATCTGCGTGTGCGTACGTTTTCTTCGCCACTTTTGTAAATACTGTGTTTGTGCCTGAAGAATCAGCGTCAGCAAGATCTCTCTCGCTAATTGTGGGAACTTTCGGTACCCAGCGCTCAGAAGTGCGGACTTCAGCTTTCGTTTCTACGTTGCGGCTCTTTCGCACTTCTCTACCAACAGATTGGAAATCTATACTCGACAATAGGGAGTTCTCCGGTATGACAAGTTCCTCCCTGCTTTTCAGCATCCTTTCTTAATTCCGATTTACATCATGGAGCATGGAAATTTTATGCAGTTGGAGATGTCCAGATAGCTTGGTTTTGATTCCAGTAACAGTTCGAGACATTGCTGTACCGAACTGACAGCATTTGTACCATGAACCAACCTTTTTCTTGCTTCTTCAGGCCGTCTCTACTTAGCACGCAGCTTCCTGGGAAACAATTGCGATTTTTGGCTGCATTGATTTTCCTGTCTACCTTCGCCGTCTGGTTTCCTTCATTTCGCAGCTATTCACGTAGCCTGTGACTGAGAGTCTGCACAGATTTGCAGGAACAACACTCCTACCTCCTACACTTCCTGTGAGTATTTCGTTTGCACTACCCGAAAAATCTTATGGACACAATTCGACTTAAATTCCTCCATTTCAACAAATTCGTTTTGATGACATCGATCTCTATATAGGTACGAAACAAAATTCGCTGTTCCAAAAAAGTTCATTAAAACAAATTAACAATTTCTTTTCTACTTCTTGACTTGAACAGCAACCACATATAAAAATAATATCCCTCTTTTGAATCTCTCCAGTTAATTTCTCTGGGGTCACTGTGACCATATCATTATCATTACGTAGACCAACTTCAACAGTCTCCTTTCGAATTCGGGAAAAAGCGAGCTCGGTCGGCATTCTCTTTTGGGATTTCAGAATTTCGACTTGATCAGGTCGCGCATGTGCAGCTCGACAATGTCCAAGCGGGCGTTTACGACCACTCAAAACTACTCGAGGCGAGCACTCGAGTAGCCCTGTCGCCTCGAGTGTCTCCTTGTGTCAAGCTTCAGCTTCTATGAAATCATGTCCATGTCCATTTGAGCCGCGCAACAAACCAAAACAAAAAGAAATAGAAAACGACAAAAGTCTCAAAGCTATGCAAGAAAAAAAAATTGAAAAGAAAACATATACTTGAAGCTAAGTCAACCGTTCGGACCCCATTTCTTTCTCGTGTGCACGCATAGAAAAGCATTAGGAGTATGAGTTTATATTCCACTCGACTAAGGTCGTAAAGTTGTAGAGAAGGTAAAGCAATCTGATCTACACACCACCAAAGTCGTACCTGTTGCTTCGAAAAGATGGAAAAGATACGTATGGGCTTGCGATACACCTGAGCTAAGTTTGTAGTTCTAAGCCAAATGGAAGCACTTGCTTGCCTTCTTCTGTTTACGAGTGGTGGCTCAGCTCCGGTGAGGCTGTATTGGTTTTTAATGCTTTAGATCAGGCGTAGTCGATGGTTAGACATTTCCTCGTGGCTTTAACCCAGTCATACTAGTTAACAAAATCTATGGAAATTGGTAAATTAAGAATATGAAAAATATTATTATTTTTCAGTCAAGACGTACATACATATGTATCTGCTTCGTTTGAAGTAACCCTAAAAATCCAAATATGAACCATTTCGAATAGCATCTACTGTCCAATCAATTCTCACCCCAAAAAGGGTTAACGACACCAATTCTTGCAACACATTTCTATCTGACAAATTTTGTGGTTAGTTGATTTTCTAGGAGTGTCGTGGAGGGCTAGGGTTTTTGAACTTAAAAGAGGTCATTCCCAAGAAATTTCGACTTTACAAAGTAACTGCATGCTTTAATGGCATTATGTATTGGGAAGAAAGCCCATTTCGACGGCCAACATTATCCGCACATCTTCCCAACGGGTTGCTTTATTTTAACAACCATTTAGCAGTTTAGAGGATCGGCAATATTTAAACGATTACTCTCTTAACTTTTTATAGTTCACAGCACTTTGTGAAATTCGAAGCCGAAAATTGGGAAACTGGTAGCTGGGGTGGGACGAGTAACGGCGGAAATATTGTAAACGTTTTTGGAAGTGTTATCATGCTAGCGAATTTGGAAGAAATAGATCGAACTTTCAAGATGCAGGCCAATCAAATTTGTCTTCTGAAGGAGAATAAGAGTAGATTCTACGAATGTAAACAATTTTCTTATATTCGGTTATGATTCTCGATTTCGATTGAAACCATGGAAATATAGGAGCTTAATTGCAAGATATTTAATGACACACAAGAACATGAATATGCTAATTAGATTACACAAATTGCCTTTTCTCCAGTTCTAATTGAGATAAAGCTAATAATAATTGAAGTAATTGAGAAAATCCGTTAATTAGTACAAACTTTCACACGTACGTACAGTATGTTTAAGCGGGGCTGAAAGTTGAGTAGATATTAGCATGGCTGGCCCGGAAGACCTGTGAAATGCAAACCGGCTAGGATCATACCGCCGACCAACAGCAACAACCACCATAAATAAAACTGTGTGCACTATGGAGCCGAAGAAGCAGAGAATGGAAAACAACGTTATAGATCTTAGAAAAATAACATCATCTTACACACCTGTGACACCTGTATGGGATCTGCTCCGAGCTATGCTAACAACAATAAATGGAGAACGAACTCGAAATTGTTTCCCTTATTATCACATGGTCATTGAACCTGCCGCGTGCAGTGACGTAACAGGTAAGCGGGTATTAGACGAGCATGGCCGTGTTTTATGTACGACGTTACCTGAAGCGTTAGAGAGGATTTAATCTGATCGGGCTCGGTCGGTATCCTCGTAAGAAACTTCACCCATCTTATGGTACATTATAAGCGACTGTGCACTAGAGCATCTTAAAAGGCAGTTACGAAACGCTTGTGGTGGTAAAAGTTGTTAGATTGGATGTTAGTCGACAGGTAAGTATAGTACAGACTGGTCAGGGCCATAAGGAGGAAAACAGGAATCGCTTGGAGGATGATGGGCTTTGTTATTTACGATGGGAGAGCCAGGCGATGACTTTGCTGTTCCGTGGATAAAAGGGAACAAAGAAATTGTTGAAGAATGTGTTCGTTTTGGAGCGAGTAGCGGACATTGAATCTAGAAAGGAATCATACAAAAGGCATGCCTTAGCACAGCAGAAGAAGAATGGGTAAAAACGAAGTTAAGTGGAATGATGAATGACTAAGTTCCTGGAACTGAAGTTTAGACTGGGCAATTAGTAGTCGTTTTTATTCTCGAGTTCATAGGTAAGAGAGATCGGTTTTTTTTTACTCAGTGAATTGAATTTTTTTACTAAGCGCTCAGATTTTAATTGATATGGTTGTCTTAAGTTTTGTCGGGAGAATACTTTTACTGCTAAGGATTGCATACCAACTTTCTAAATGAAACATTATATTAGAAATCACAAAATCAATGACCGATTCTTTTGACACGTTAAATCGACCAGCGCAGCTTCAATTGTTAAATCGTTCTTAATATGAACACTTACCTCGCCTAATCATTTCAAGCCGTTCTGAAACACATTAGCACACATAAAATAAGGATAAATAAGATTGCTGTCACTTTTAGGTAGAATGAGACCTTTTACTGGAGGCTGTTGATATCGACAACGTAGCAAGTAATTGTAACGATTAGTATTACATTTAGCAAAAGAGTCGTATCTACGAGTAGTTAATCTTTCAATATTGCATTTAGGAAACTCAGTAACATATGTGAGGAATTTCGATTTTATTACTTACTGCTACAAATAATAATGGACATGTACAGAAGATTTCTTGTTAACCATCTTAGTCTCTGTATAAAGTGTTCCAGAAGTTTTAAACCTATTTGACTCATCATCCATTTGTCTTCTAAGGTCAATAGAATTGCATTCAAATGCTTCAATGACTGCAGTTACCAAGGGACTATTTTCCCCATTTTTACTGATTTTCGAAGAAAACTAGTATTTGACTCGATTCATCGAGAAATCATATTTCTTTATATATATATATATATATATATATATATATATATATATATATATATATATATATATATATATATATATATATATATATATATATATATATATATATATATATATATATATATATAATTTTGAATTATATATATATATATATATATATATATATATATATATATATATATATATATATATATATATATATATATATATATATATATATATATATATATATATATATGTGTATATCAGCATCAATAATGAAGGGAGATAATCTCTAGAGTGGCCGGTTCGTTTGAGCTGAGAGGAGGACATAGATAATATATAGTTTATAAGGACATTAGATTAAATAGTATGTAAGGACTTGTGCAGTGTCTAATTTAAATTAGGAATTAACTCTGGCGGCGGCGAGCATTTCAGTGAATTTTCAGTTGCCCCTATATTTCTATCCAGGGTCAATTTTTGTTAGAAGTAAGTACTGAAAATGAAAACCAATTATGTTTCATGCTTGCTAATGATAAAAAAAATGGAAATTATCAAGTCTATGTGGGCGCTGAGTGCCTAAAAGTAGGCAAGGATTTTATTTTTAAATTTCGATTTGTCATAATTTTTACAAGAAACATTAGATTCTCCTGAAATCTGCAAAGCGTATTGGTATGGACTAAAACTATTCAAACTTGGGCTTTCAAGACTGTGTGTGCAACCATGCAGCTACGGCAGGCACATGAGAGAAAATCCTTCAAATCATCGACCCTCCTGAAAATTTTTTGACAAAAAATTCAAATTATTGATAAATTCTAAACTTTTTCCACCCGGTTAATTTAAAATATTTTCCACTGAAAGAAAAATCTTAGTAAAATCAACAATTTTCCTTAGTTGTTTTTGCGTCAACTACGGGCTATAGTTAAAACAACCATAAAAAAATAGTTGATTACTTTTATGCACCATGACGCGTGGTTGATAAACAACGTCCGTGGTGCAAAAAAAGTAAGCAACCACAAACAATGGTATTCCAACCATATACAGAGTACGAAATATAGGCAGAGGAGGCGTGAATGCCGCAGTTGAATTTGGTGAATCACAATGCAGCGACAATGTCGCTGTCAATGCAACCAAGGCACCAACCAAATTCATTTTTTTTCTTTTGTATTGCAAAATCCTGTTGTACGAGGATTAGGTTGGCTTATCACAATACACATCAGCCATCGCTTGTCTATTCCAAAAGACCATTCAACCTAATTCAAACAGCTTTAATTCAACCTAGTGGTGATGCCAACCTATGGTAGGTATCACCGCTAGCGTTGCGGCAAAATTAGAAATTTGGCAAATTCTGCCGCTGCCGCAAATTCGGCCGCAACCATTGTGCCCTTTACCATACAAAACAGTGCATTCTAATTTGACTGCGCTTTGCCGCAGCCCACTGCTTTGCCACAGCACAAAACGCTGTATTGTGAACAAAATAGCGTCATACAACGTAATATAAAGGCTTCACAGCATAACATGCATATGAATTATATCGAACAGCAAACTGAACACAATTTTTTCATATGAATTTTTTTATATGAAACTTCTATGATAGAATAGGAGCATGAGTGTGAGGAGTATGAAAAATCAACAGTTTTCCTTAGTTGTTTTTGCATCAACTAGGGCTATAGTTAAAACAACTACAAGAAAATTGTTGATTACTTTTATGCACCATGACGCGTGGTTGATAAACAAAAAAAAATTCATTCGAAGCATGAAAAACGTCCAAATGTTGAAACCATTCTACTTTGCGTAGAATAATTCCAAAGACGTTGCTCACTGAATTACGTTTGCTGAAATCAACTATTGCGAAGTAGTTTAAGTACCATAAAAACTGTTGATAATTCGAAACGTTGAAGTTTTAAGTGAATTGATGAATATTTTTCTATTTATCAACTATTTTTCGTGGTTAGGAAACAATTAAAACAGTTGATTTCATGAACCTTGCGATATTTTTTGTATAACCAGAGCCAACTACTTTTATATCGTTAAATTAACTATGGGGCATTTCACGTGAATCGGACAACGAAAAAAAATCGAGGTTCTGGATTTCGTTCATATTGTGCATAATGGTACTTCTAGAAGATATGAATGTGGGTGCACAAGTTTTTGTTTCTATGAGGTTTAGTTGCCGAGTGATGGGCTTCTGAATAATTGACGAAATTGATGAAAGGTTTTTTTGGAAGCGGATTCTGAGATTCAAAACAAAATCGAAAAAACATTAAACATGATGATTGGTATAGAAAATTAGCTGTTCTTTTTAATTTTGAAATTAGATTTGAAAAACAAATTTTCTTTCCTGTGTGGAACCGGAAGTAGACACTTTAACTCGTAATTTGAATAATTTGGACCAGGTTAATTTTATTTATTTTTGTAACAAAACAAAGCTTAAAGTATACTTATTTTATCATAAAAGTTTAAGAATGGGATGGCCAGTAGTTTAGGAGGTAGGTGAATTTCAATACATAAAAGTCGCATGGGGTTGGTTGATATGATACTACAAGGAAGTGCATTACTTCTTTCCACCTTTTTAAGTCACTCAAAGACAATTTCTTCAAAAATCAGTATTTTTAGCGGTTCTGGTGCGCTAGGCTTTTTTTTTATAATAGAGCTACTTCTCTGAACGCAAAGGTTTTTCTAGGATTGCAACGATCTTGTGTGATTTGATGTTGCCAGAAGATGTCCGCAATGGTACACCAAGGAAATTACAAAATTTTATTGTATGACAGCGTCGTACTGTCCTCCATAAGCGGGTGATTCAAGGGTAGAAAAATATGGGGATGTCAGTGTGAATTGAAAAGTGACGCAATTTCTTATCTTTGAGAGTCGTGTCATTGTGAAATCTGTGGAACTAGATTTGGGTCTGGCCCTAGGGTAAGTTCTTGCTAATTACAAATTCCAGAGGCTGGTTTTTGATTCTCAGATATTTTTTGTGATGTGGAAAGCAAAAACTGGAGCTATATCCGGTTTTTCTGCCCTGCGTTCAACAGACTGAGTATAAGGAAGGCTGTGAATGCATTTAGTTTGAACAATATTGGTAAATTTTTGATTGATAACGTCCTTTTTGATTTGTTGCTACTTCAAAATAGTGGTTTTTGCCTACTGTGTTATTTACAAGTGAAGATAGTACGGTTTGTTCAGTTGTTATTAATAGGCGCTATTTACCACATGAAAGTGTTTGATACTTTCGTGTGCTATTTATTAGCTGTATGAAGATGCAAGCTATGTTTCTCCTGGAACTTGGGTGTACCTGCAAGCTGAACCCAGTCTGAGTTGCAAACCCGAAACCAATGCTAACGAAACCGAAAACACATATCAGTATCGCGGGCGGTAATAGTGCCTCTATACCGTTTTACTATTGAAATCGGCCTCATGGTGGAAGTATAGTAGGGCTGTGGTTCGAACCGCGTGAAGGAGGTTTACTGCTTTTCATCCACTCAATAGCCCTCTAGAGGCTGATTAGCCAAGGAAACATCTTATCATTGGCGACGTACATCCACGTTTATGACCTGGCTCAGTGGCCCAGGTTTGGAGAAGCCTTGCTACCAGTATGGTGTCTGGCTTTCATTTAGTTCAGCCCTTAAAGTTTAAACGCCTTCATTCATGAGCAGTCCAAACGGGTTGAATCCATTTGACATGAGTTCGTTTGGTTTAAGTTCAAGATAGCGCGCCACTCAAGATAGAGCCTCGATCCAGTCAGTCTATTCCAGCCGGTATGTGTATTTATTTTTTGTTGTGCTGCATTTTGTTTGTTTTCTTTCATTTATTAAGAAAACATTGAAAAAAATATTACGGAATAAATTTTCTCTTATTTATTAATGAATTCAAAGCATACGGAAGAATTATATGGCTTGGAAGCCGAAAACGAATGAGTCATTTAAATTTAGTAGAAAAAACACTCACTGGGGCCTTCTAATTGACATAATTATTTACGAATGGATGAGACGACATACAATACGTTTCTCCAGTTGCTCACCCCATTCATTAAGTGAAAAGATGCGAATATGAGACAAGCCATCACTTCTCATAAAATATTGACCACTATTCTGTGGTACTTAGCAAGTGGCTTACGGTACGGCTATGAAGAAAGAAGATTTTCTACAGTCATTTCACTCCAGGCTTTGAGTCAAATAACACAGCTCAACAAAATTGATTTTTTTTTGTTGCTCTGGATGTCTCTGCGTGTTTCTGTACCTTCAAGTACACAGTTTACGAATATATTTATGAAAGTACTGAACTGGCTCTCGTTTTTATGATATTGAAGTATTCAGGATATTAAAAATAATAAACAATTTACGTCGGCTCCTCGGTACTCGAGTTGTTAATAAGCGTTAGGTTTTTAATTAAAATTAGTTTTCTGCCCATTTTTTCGCGTATACGTATTTTACTTGATTGTGCCTTGACTGACCTCGAACTTCGTGAAACCGCCAAAAATTCATATATTTAAAAGATTAGAGGACACATTACGCGCATTTTGGGTAAGTTACTAATATAAGGTTTAATATTTTGTTTTATTCATTGAATTTTGGTTTGAATACTATTTTTTCTTCGTAGAAATATCAGTTCATCGCAAAGAAAATAGAAATATAGCCTTGATGTATTTTGCTACATTTGTGGTGTTTATAAAACAACAAAACAGACACAAAATATCACCAACTTTGTGAAAGAAGTTTACACTGCTTATTACGGACTACATATTGAAAAGCAAGATAGTTAATGGGTGCCGTATAAAGTTTGTAAGTTTGGTATCTCTATGATCTGGATGGAGCACAAGAATCATTTCAATGATTGCTATTTTTGTGGAGTAGACGTCAACAGTTTTAATCGAAATAAAACGTGGAAATATTCAGCTTGGCAGTCCACAAAATGTCCATATTGCACGATGAAGATCTTCCTCTGGCCACCTATGCCTCAAAAGTAGTTCGCATGCCCTCAGAATCTATGGTGTTACCAAACTCACAGCATTCAATCCAATCTACTAGTGGAAGTAGATATGGAGGTGAAACATCAGCATCACAGCTGATTTAATACGAGACTTATTTTATCAAAAAAAGCATCAGTACTTCTTGCTTCAAGACTAAAAGAAAAGAATTTATTAGAACCAAATGTAACAATTACAGCGTACAGAACAAGAGAAAGAGCATTTTATCTTTTTTTTAGTGAAAATGATGAGCTTGTCTACTGTAATAATATTGGTCAGTTGCTTCTAGATATGGGGTTAAACAATACAAATCTACTGATTGGTGACTCTTCATTGATAGCTGCAAAAAGAGCTTAAAAAGCGTTCTATTGCACAATGGAAATCAGTTTTCATCAATCCCAATTACCCATTCAACAAAACTCAAAGAAGAATATCAGAATATTAGATTGGTTCTTCAAAAATTAATTACAACGAGCATCAATGGCCGGTTTGTGTTGACTTGAAAATGGTAAACTTTTTACTTGGTCAGCAAAGTGGATACACGAAGTACCTCTATTTTATTTGTATATGGGACAGTAGAGCAAAGCAAATTCACTGAGAACAAGATGTGTGGCCTTTGAGAAAACCCTTAATTGTTGATAAGGCTAATGTAATAAAGGAGCTTTTGCTAAGTAGAGAAAAAATCATACTTCCCCCATTCCATATCAAGGTATGATGTACAGTTCTTCAATGCGCTGGACAAAAACGGAGAATGCTTTAAATACATTTGTCAAACATTTCTTAAGTTAAGTATGGAGCAGTTGAAAGCTGGAATTTTTGATGGCCCTCAAATTCGGACATTAATCAAACACACAAACTTCATAAAAGTTATGACTTATTCCGAGAGTGAAGATTGGAGGGGTTTTATGTTGGTTGTAGAACATTTTTTGGGTAACTATAAAGCACTAAATCACAGAGAAATTTGGCGAAGGATGTTGGAGAGCTTCAATATTTAAGGAGCAAATATTAGCGTAAGGCTACACTTTCTTCACTGTCACCCCAACATATTTCCTGATAACCTGGGAAATTACAGTGGGGAGCAGGCAGGTCGCTTCCACCAAGACCTCAAAGTAATGGAAGAAAGGTATCAGGGTAGGTGGGATCGTCACATGATGGCAGACTACTGCTGGTCTTTACAGAGAGAATGTCCGAAAAAAATTACAAAAGAAAGTCTAATAAAAGTTGTTTCTCTGAAGTATAACATTATTTTTGCTATTTTTTCCTCTTTTTACTTCTGTGTAAATTAAAAAATGCAAACATTAAGTAATAATTTCAATGAAAAATTGATTTTATAGAATGCACTTGTTTTATTTTTTCATTTTTTTCTGCTATAATAGTATAATAAGAAAATAAGAATTAAAATAATGTTGAGCCATTTTGCCAAAAGCATTCATAGTTTCATAAATTGTTGGTGTAATCCTACTTAAAATTATTATTATATCAAGGGCAATCAAAACCACTGTTGACCAGTGTAATATAAAAAATTAATTTCTTTTATTTTCTGTTTTATTTCAGTAATAATACCTAATCTCAGCTTACTACTCTTTGAAGCGGATGCTTAGCTATGGAGGTAGGGAGACAGATATGAGAGAAGCCGATATAAATTTTTCCATTATTCAAAGCTTATTCAAAAAAGCCAAAAAAGTAGAAATTGGCATTATTTATTCCTGTAAAAATTAAACGAATATATATGTATCGAATATGTATGATCTTCAAAAAAAAACAACAAATATTTCTGTATATGAATGAGGTTGACACAGTTCAACGTGTTAAGGAAGACTGCCACTTTGTTTGGACTGTTTTAACACATACGACAAGTCCATTGGATGTTTCGGTAAAACTCGACTTACTATTTTACCCCAAACGGTCGATCCAAAGAATGGTCCAATGGCCTGAGTCCATGGACTTTGGGTCCATTGAAAATCCAACTTGGACGCTTCAGTCCATGAGTCTATCCGAGTTTTCCTACACACGATGAGATTTTGGCTTGGCCTCAGGCCATTTGGAGTGATGAACTGCCTTAACTGTACTAATTTATGCCTGACAAAATGTTTGAAGTAACATAAAATAAAAGAGAAAAAAATCTTATTTTATTCACAAATTTTTGTTTAAATAATTTCTCATTCATCCTGATGATTTCCCTGTTCACATTAATTTACAATTAGTCGCTTTAAAAATTAAACGGCTCTGAAATTTTTTTGTTTTATGTATCTAAATGAATAAATGCACCATTGTGTAACTGCACGAAATTCATAAGTATATTTTTTCCATTAAAAGACAATTCTGGGTAAATCTACTCGATTTTTTGATGGTGTACATTCAGTAAATTATTCAATTTTTGTTAAAGCGTTGCATAACACATTGCATGAAACAGCGTCTGGAGATAGCTGTCTTGTGTGCCTTAGAAGCCAGAAAATGTTGTGATGGCATGTTTATGATTTATAGCAAAACTATTTCAAATTGCAAAACACATCATCATCAACATAGAGCTTCTTATCATATTTCCGACACATTACAATAACAACAAATTGCTTTTATATCGCATCCCCAACATGTATTATTTCAACAAAAGATTATCGCACCTTTCGAGCCATTTAACAGAGGGAAAGTCAACAATGAACATCCCGCGAGACAATAAAAATGACTTGAACGTGGATGCCTCGTTCCCGCCACGCATTATAAGACCAAGAAATCAAATCCGTGAAGATGATTTTCAAACGCAAAGAAAGAGGATGTTAGCTCAGGTACGAAAAGAAGTGCATATCGTTGATCGACACGAGAAGAAATGCATGCCACGCATCATACATGCATCATCGACTGCAGTATGTCGGTGTCAATGCACGGTATTCCCGCGCACGTGCATACCGAAGGCTCCCTCACGGCAACTGACAACGACAATGCTGTTTAGGATAAGTAAGAATACAAGTAGATACCACATATCCCGATGAAGCGAGCCGATGCATCCAAGTTGCATCCAAACCACGTTGGATGGATGCACGGGCAGAGAGGATCATGACATGAAATTTTATCCTAGTCCTTGACTCGACGATTTTATGACCAGGCGAGTGAATGAACTTGAAGAAACTTCGAAGTGCACCCCAATGCATTCTGTGCGCACTCATACCAGTCCGCAGCGCTGACGATGCACTTAACTCTTGAATTTTATTGGACAAGTTTCTCGGTTGCATCTCCGATATTGTCCTTGTGGATGATGCGGAGCACGAAGGTATCGAGTCAAATGAAAGCAACTTGATGCGAGATTAAATGAGTTTGATTGTGGTTTAAATTATGAAGTTGTTTTCGAGAAGTAAATTTCAAGAACGCATAAAGTCCAATAAATTATGTCTTCAAAATATATATATTGTAGAAAAGTTCAGCAACATATCATCAGCAACATATGAAGTTACATATTTATAAACGTAGATCATTCTTCATTCATCCTCCATAGGTATCGACCTTTATTCCATTTGACCCTTCGATCAGCCCTAATCGTCCTAGCCCAAGTACCTCCTCACAAGAAATCTTATTTTCATTCCCATGTCTCAAAGGATTGCTTCAGAATGCATATAATACACCGAGTCATCGAAAAGGCGAAAAATCATGGTCTTCGTGTCATAAGACCAAGAATAAAATCAAGAAAAATCTTTGTAACCGGTTCGGGATAAGGAAAAGTCATCCTCGACACTATAATTCGAGACTGCCCGCGGTCTCTCCACTGCAGTCTCCCCGTTTTTACTTCCCTCACATACCCAGTCACCGTTGGTATTGTTGTTGGCCGTGGCCCTCCCTGTGACTGCACTGAATGCTGATATGCGCACGCATCCTATTTCTACTCAAGGCAAATATCCCACGATGACGACGACGACGTCGCGGTCGGCCGGTTCCAAGTTCCAAGGCAAGTCAAGGCAATAAGAGAAAGGCATAATATGCATTGGGGTGGCTTTAGATTGGATACGGCTTGGTGACTTGGCGTTGGCTGTGAAAGAGCAATGTGATATTGAGTGGCAACAGCCACAAGACGTTGTGATTTCAAAGGAACGAAAAGCAAATTGGAAAAGAAGCAACAATGGGAAATAAGACTGCGAGAACATGAAAAACTTGTCGGAGGAAATCTGTTGGCGACGAGGATTATGCTGATGAAAGGACTGTTGCGGTCTGTGATTACGAAGACAGGATCGGATTGGGGATCGGGAACGTTCAACTGGAACTTATCATTGTTGGGAGAATGATATCGGTGTTGTTGTAGTGTATGTGAAAGTTAGTAGATGTAAATTACTCAACCGTCTGGGTTCGAAGAATTTAAGTCGTGCTAAAAATTGATTCGAAAGTCTATTTTATTCCATATTTTTAGAGTTGATGAGTTTAAATGGCGTGGAAAAGCATTATTACACAATGAATATTATGTTAAAATAAATAGCTTTTAGCATGTATTCTACTATGAAGTAACCGATTATATTGTCATACTTAATGATTATGTTATGAAAATGGGCTAACATCAGTTAAAATTTCAAATTCGAGCCAGCACATGCTTCAATCAGCTATTTAAATATTACAGAGAACGTACAAAAGACGTAAAGGAATTAATATACGAGGGTTGATCAATAAGTAATGATAATCGGTTATTTCCAGTTCGGGTAAATTCAAAAAAATATTTTTTACTACCACATATACTCATTAAGGCAGTATAAAAAAACATCTAAATAGGCCATGATTCCAGGGAGGTATATTCATTTGAATACGAACAGTCGAAGAGAGAACATCAAAATGGAGAAAAACGAAATTAGAGCTGTCATTAAGTACTTCTGTTTGAAAAGAGACATACACAGCGACATGGTGGAAACATTAGGAGACTCTGCTCCTTCATATTCTACCGTTGCTCGCTGAGCCAAAGAGTTAAAGCTGGGAAGAACATCCAGTGAAGGCGAAAACCACGAAGGACGTCCAACCACGTCCCTCACTGAAGGCAATGTGAAAAAAATCAAAGATGTCATGTTGGTAGATCAAAGAATGACTATCAGGCAAGTAGCTGAGGTCACAGGGATCGCGAATGGGAAGAATCATTGCCCACGAATTACATATGAAGAAGGTATCTGCGCGTTGAGGGCCGAGTATGTTAACTGACTGGCAAAAGAAGAAACGAGTCGACATTTCAAGAGTGAATTTTGAAAAGTTCCTGGCAGATCAGGAGATTTTTTTGTCACGTTTCGTGATCATGGATGAGATTTAAATCTACCATTTTGAACCAGAAAACAAACAGCAATCTATGACGTGGAAGCAACCCTCTTCACCATCGCCGAAGGAATTCAAAGTGTCGAGCTCGGCGGGAAAGGTTATGCATGAGTTTTTTTTGGGACGCTGAAGGAATTATCATAGTGGAATATTTGGAAAAGGGAGACACTATATCAGGCTCTTACTACGCAGACTAAATAAGAAGATTGCGAGAGGCAATGAAGGAAAAAAGACGCGGCAATCTGCAAGCCGGAATTTTGTTTCATCAACACAACGCACCGACTGACAAGGCTGCAGTTTCGATGGCTGTAGTTTAAAAAACAGGATTCGAACTTTTACATCTTTCCTCCGAAAACTTTTTTTTACATCATCTAGTGACTTTTACATCTTTCCTCAACTCAAGAAACACCTTCGGAGTAAGAAATTTGAAGATGATAGCGAAGTGAAGGCTGCTGTTGAGGCATTTTGGGAGAGTCAAGATAAATAATTTTTTTCTAAGGGTATCCTGTGTTTGGAAAAAATATGGACTAAATGTCTTAACTTTTTAAGAGACTACGCTGAAAAATAAATATAGCTTTTAAGTTTAATCACCTTGGTTTATGTTCATTATCATTACTTATTGATCAACCCTCGTATGTATATCTATGATTTTGACATCTCTTTGGAGTATTTAGGAAATTAACCTATGCCAAGCTCTATTCAAGATATAAACTATTTTCACTTTGAAACTCAGCCGCAATTGCTTCAAAATATCGCGTAATTTAATATTCTGCTTCCGTAAGTTTGGTGAGGCTCTATTAAACTGAACACGACACAACATTTTATGATATCAGTAAACCCTTTCACAAGAGAAATGTAAAAATGTATTCAAAGAATTTTAAAATTTTATTATATATTTTAATTTATAATTTGATTTGAATTTTTGCCCGCAAACGAAATGTGTGGATTTTGGAAGTATGTTTCACCAAACTTGCTCTTTATTACGACTCACCAATATCCAAGGTTATGTACCGCTTTGACTCGATGATCGCATTAAAGGTCCTAATTTAGAAATATATTCAGGGCTACCACTCGTAAGAGTATCTGAATTCATCTCTTAGCACAAAAATGATGTAAATGCTCAGTAATGGCATCACTTTACAAGAACTATAGCAAAAAATCTATCAAAACTGCTTCACTTAAAAAACAAGCTAACTTGTGGAGTTCCTTTTTTCCGATGGACTGCGTTAGAAGACATGCGAAAAGTGTAGCAAAATTGCTTCACATTGTGGTCAACTCACTCGGTTGATTTCGTTTTGATTTTTGGGTTGCGCTGGAAGCTATGATGGTAGAATGATTTTAAGGGCTACCGCCCCTGAAAGGTTCAAAATTTTGGATGTTGATACAATTGTTGCTCAGTTTGCAAGACCATCATGGTTTGTTCCTATTTAGGATCAATACATCCTGTGAACTTCCTATTGATCTAATGGTCCGGCTGTGTCATCTCGCGATCTTAGATTTCAGATGCACAAAAAATAAGGAATTTGGTGAAGGGTTATCATTCTTTTTGGACGCAGAATTTTAAAAATTTCAAGCTGACACAGCGGAGAAAGTATTAAATTTCCTTACCGTTTCCTTAGTTCCTTAAATGCAGAAATTTTGTCAGGAGATTAGATGATTTGTAGGATTTCTGTTTACGTTTTTACCGCAGCTCCAGGATCGCTCGAGTATTTGTCAAAAAAGACATAATTTGCGAATTTCGGTAATCATCAATAAGTCTTGTGAATTTTGTAATCATCTGCTGTTTCCATCAGAAGCTATCGCAGCCCGAAATTTGAAAAATTTAATTAAGATAAATATTTTTTTTTTGCATACTTTATAAATAAAATGATGTTTTTAATGTTTCATAGCTATATTCAATAAAAAAGCTGAAAAATAAAATTTTAAGAATGGGCTTTGTTCTGGCCTTCTAGGCGGCAATAGTACCTTAAACATTCTGTTGACAATCCTTTAAAATTTATTTGTGTACCCAATATATATCATTTCCAAGTCAAATTCACCATTTTGCAAGTCAATTTAACACTTTTGTAGATCAGTTTAACGCTTTAGAAATGATGATATTTGTTAACTTCGAGTGTACCAAATGACCATAGAGAAAACTAAAAAACGACGAATGTTAGTGATTGTTTAATTAAAATCGGAAAAGTACTTGTAAAATAATAAGTGATTATATTTTTACCAATTATTATGTAAATTACTCGTGAGATCACTATTAATATTATAGTATCATGTTTTAAAATCATGTTTTGACGGGTTTGCTGGCATCTTGTGTGTAGTGATGGGCGTTTCTGTTGTTTTCAGAAAACGAAAACGGTTTTTTTCCCAAAAACAACTGTTTTTTGAAACTTTTTGAAAACTTTTTTCACTCGACGAGCAGCAGATTGATACTGGGTGTTACCATTAGTGATGGGCGTTTCTGTCGTTTTGAGAAAACGAAAACTATTTGAAAAAAAACAGTTTGAAAAAAACAGTTTGAAAAAAACTGTTTTTTCAAAATGTTTTTTTCAAACTGTTTTTTTCAAATAGTTTTCGTTTGGTTTGGAATTATTTGATTCTTACATGATTTTTTTTTATCAATTGAAAATATTTTTGATTAGCACAAACAGTAATTAATATTGTTATTATTAATGGTTAACTTCCATTGCTATAATAGCAATAGTGGTATCATACGTAATTTACGAATTGGTAAAAATATAATTTTTTTTAAATTTTTTAATACTACTTTTCCGATTTTAATTAAATAATCACTCTTATTCGTCATTTTTTAAGTTCATTTTGCACACTCGAAGTTAACTAATATCATCATTCCTAAAGCGTTAAACTGATCTGCAAAAATGTTAAATTGAATTGCAAAAAAGTGAAATTGTTAAATTGAAATATGTTAAATTGAATTGCAAAAGTGCAAAATAGAATTGCAAAAGTGTTAAATTGACATGCAAAATGGTGGATTTGACTTGCGAATGGTATAATTATAGATATGTACATTTTCAAGAAGCTTGAGTAGGCTAGTTGGCAGAGCACTGGTTTGTTATGTATGGGGTGCCTGGTTTGAATCCAAGTTCGGACGAGGGACCACGCACCAAGCTTTGAATTCACCTGGCTCTGATTAGGTACCTGATTCAATTGAGGGGTGAAGTGAGTCATGGAACTAATCACTCCACACTTGTATTCACATTGATTGTAAATTTGTGATGAAGCACTCTACGAGCTTCAACCCTTAGACCCAAAGGAGCGTTGGCATTAGATTACTTTACTTTATATTTTCAATGCCTTTATTAGGAAAATATTATCGGCATAACCACATGAAATATTAATTTTCACTGCAAACCATTTAAAAATCAGTAATTTGAATTTTGATTTCGATAATCAAATCGAATAGAGCTTAATTAGAGATTATTCATTACGACTATCGTAAGATAATTTACTTTACAGATAACATCATACCGTGAAAATTAAAACTAATTTTTTTCATGCGCAGTTTAAGCTTAATATTATGATAATGTCTAGTTATATAGATATTTCATCTAGCATATGTCTACAGCTCCTTTCGATAAAATATTGCTCTTTTTAGAGAAACTGGCTATTGTTGTAAATTTGAAAATATTAAGTATAACTGAATTCCTAGAAACAAATAGATTTCGTCGTAATTATTACTTCATATAACTGGCCATTTATTGAAATTCTGTGGTCCAGCTAAAAAAAACAGTTATGGAATAATTTACTCAGTGAGAAGTTTTTTCGAAAAACAGCTCCAACAACATAATTGCACTTGGAAAAAGTTGTAATTAAGCTGTCCTAATAAATATTATTGTCAATATATTATACTTATGAGTATTATGAACTCCATTATCCTTATCATACGCTGCTGAACAAAAGTTCGCAAACTTTGGTAGGTGATCACTTTATAGGTCATATCAGTCAATGGAACAGATCCCATTGTTTGCAAAAATACTGAAAAAATAATATTTTCATCGGACATTAACCTCGAAAATTTCACAAATATTGTTCCCACCGATTTTCCTGAATGTCCACATGAAAATCACGCATAACCAGCAACTTAAAAATTCCTATAGCGAGGAAAATAAGGAGCGAACAATGATAATCACATCAAATTTCATGGATGAAAAACCTGTGAACTATATCTGTACTGATTTTCCACACTCAACTCTCCCCCAGTGGAACAAACGAAATAAAAAGAAAATTTAATCTAAAAAACAAATTTTCTATTCACGGTCCGACGATAGCAGCCCACACCCATTTCAAGTGTGCAATTTACTGTACTTGGCTAGAAGCGACTCACGGCAAACGTATTACCCTCTGTACATCGAAATTCATGCAAGAGCGTACTTACGGCCGGGAGGATCACTTGGACCGTGGAGAAATGTTTTTTGAAAATATTCTTCGCCCGCTACTGCGGGTACCAGCAGATTTCCCGTTTCCACTGCATCAACTGCATATTCATTTACAATTCAGTTAGTATGGAAACAAGAAAGGGAGCCACCCTCCTACAGGATGTCCTTTATTCAAGTCAAGAATAGATAAAAATAATGCGATCAAAAGAAGACGAATCCCAGACACCCATTATCCATGGGCTGTTGCGTTTTCCGTTTCCATTTCGATGCACCCTCTCGTCTCAAGCAGGGATGGTTGATGAAGTGAAGATCACTGAACGTTTCGTAAATTTATTTAAAGAGCTCTTCGCTGAATGTTAATTCGTATTTAGTTGTCGACGAGTAGCTTAAATGTCCGTTGGAAGGAAGTGGAGAATGCGACATTGCAATACATTTGGAAAGACGATTTGATTTAGGATGCTCATGCTTATTTTGATCGTGCAAGCTCGGTAGAACGTCATACTGGAAACTAAATAATTTATCTGGCGGATCCAATCGAGGAGCTGGAAATCGAGTTCAATGAGGACAGCCTATAAATAGTGTGGAATCGAAATTCAAGTGTTCAGTGATAGCGTGGAATTAAAACAACCCCAGCCCTCACAACCTCTCATTCCCACAATTATGAATGCTAAACTTATTCATATATTCCCTGAAAGTTGTGAAAACTCACCAAAAACTCCCTGACATGCACCCCTTTTGCATTTCATTTCAGCCTGACCAATGCAAAGGTGAATGCAATAATATATCTCGAATGCGCAACAGGAAGGAACTCAAGTGACCCCGGGACGATCACCTTACCGAACAATAGCTACCAAACGGACGGAGGTGACTAGCAATCGGAACAGCGAAATTAAAAATTCAAATCAAATCCAATTAGGGTCATCTACACGGAACTGTACGCTGAGGCCGAGTCAATGCCATCCATTCAGGTTGCCGTCCGCACCCGAGAATTGGATAATTTATCGCTTCAGGAATTTCCCGGTGAGTACGAGATTGTTCCGTATTCGTATACGTACCACGATGCATTCGTGTGCAGTTTAAGCGAAATGCATTTTTTGGTGAGTCAACAAGTAAAGCGTCGAGGGAGAAGTCAAGACGGGGGATGAAACTCACGGAAGCAGTCAGTGAGGCAATTCCTTCGAGATCGTAGTTAGTGATTAAAACGATCCTTACGACAATTAACTTCCTGTTTGAATCTTTTAACGAGATATTTAATGGTAATGTATGTGCGACTTTCTTTGGGGGTAAGTGCAGGATGTTTGAATTTAAGTCTTATCATTTTCCTTTAAACAACTATGATGTAGAAGTTTTGGTTGAAAAATTATTGTGTTATCATTGTTGCGTATCAGGGTTGGTCGCATCCTATTGTTTATTAAATACTGCTCATACTTGATAACGGTTTTAAAATTTATATAATTGAGAGACGAGTGTTTTCAAGTTTGAATTATGTAAAATTCCTTCAGGATTATATTTCTCGGAAAAATCGGGACGCTTTTTGATATATGAAATACTGACTACTTGAAAGCCTTCAACTGACAAATTTACATTAAATGTAGTGTACATATAATAGTATAAGCTTTTTCAAATGACATTTCAGATTTAAGCTTAGTACGCAGTTCGGCTAAAATGCCAATTTTGCTCACAAATTTGACTAGAGGTGCAATCGAAAGCAAGCATTTGCTAATGATTTTACGAAATCAATATGGACTTTCAAAGTGAAACTTATTAGCAATAATAGACGGTAATAGATGGCGCTTAGTAGAATCTCCATTATTTTACCAGGTATTTAAATGACAGATGTATTGAAATAGAAGTAAAATTTGAAATTTAGCTAGAGTGAAGCAACTGATGATTAACGTCACAGGTCCAAACACTATATTTTCTTGCGTCGTGTAAATATTTAACATAAATTTTTCTTTTGTGAAAAGCCACTCTTGCCCAAACATTTACTGACTTCCGTCACATATATTTTAGCACATAAACGTACAATCGTGGAGAATTATATTCAATTTTTATTCACCTATTACTTTATTGCTATAGTTGGGGTGAATTCGATTTGATTTTTTTATCAATTTTTTGTACTAGGTTTTATGTAGAAACTGCAAATTATTTTTTGAAATACTTACAAAAGAATGAATGAATAAAAATACTATATATCCATAGCTCTTTATGAAGCCTACAAACAGAACTTGTAGGCAAAGGTTAAAAGGTTAAAGGTTAAAAAAAATTCTCTATAAATTAATCATCCGTTCAGTTAGCTACAAATATTCAACTGCCAGTTTTTGGCACCTCTTCTTCACTGGTACTCTCCTTCTTGGAGCTACCAGTGCTAACTCAGTCATTCTGGAGGGGTTCGTCCCAAGCTCCGCCTGCATAATCATTTAGATAGGTTTTATCACCGTTCTCCTCGTCTTAGTCGTCTTCATTTAATTCTGGATCCAGCTTACAGCCAGTTTCTATTTCTTACTAATTTCCAATCAAGTATCAATCTTCGTCAATAGCGTAAGGCTTGGGGTACTTGGGCTGGTGGTACTGCATACTACTCAAAAAGACTTAGCCCATTTTCCTGCTGTACAAACAGCTTTGCAGCAACATCCTTGAAGAATATTTTTTGAAGTCACGTTACGTTAGACGCAGCAAGGGTTGCTGTGCGATTACTTTACTTCGCTTTAAGTTTTGGGGACATCCTGTAGGCTGCCTAATAAGATATTCAAAATAATATTCAAAAGATCATTTGATTCGCATTCACTTGAAAGGTTATGGTCAATTTCGACATTTTTGTCCCATCTCAACGCTGTCCCATTTGAAATTTTGCTCTTTTTTGCTCATCTTACAAGATGAGTTTCGTTACTGCAGACGACATTAAATTAATGTTTCTTTTCCTTTCTGAGGCTGATTCTTACTTGTGTTCAGTTAATCTTACATTATCTAACTGCTTTGTTTGACTGTTATATATTTTTCATATTCTTGGCACGAAGTTAATATTGGAAATAGCACGCATCTCTTTTTTGTCCTTAACTTTTCCTAGCATAGAGCAACTCTAACAAGGACTAGTAAGTCCTTGTTAGAGTTACCTTTATATCAAACTAAAAACTCACAAATGAAGCTTTAAGATCAGGTTAAGGATAAGAGATTCGAGCTTTTTTCATGCATTTTCATGCTCTGCGGAGTTCTCACTCCTACATGATCAGTCTAGTCTAGGCCTTCAAAGAGGACAGCAATGCACATTGCGTTCGTACTTCATATCTTCGTAACGCTTAAAGAAAACTCGGAAACTATTTTTCATGTCCTTTTTGGTGGTTCCTCTGTCGTTCGGAATATCTCAACTACTTTTTGAAAAGTTTGCTCAGCCTTTTAAAGATCCTGCTTTAAGCCCAGGTTCAGGCCTTTTTCAAGTGGTAAAACTGGAGTTGGTTACTTCAATAGACTGAAAACCACGTTCTTGAATCAAGAGAATAACCACGGAAAACTCAATTAGGATTTCCTTTGTGAAAGCCTGTCAACCCTTAGCTGGTTACTTCATCGGCACGATTTGCTGTCTTCCTTTTCAGGTCTTCCTTGCTTGTATCCATCCTTATCTCCCTTCTTCTGGTTATAGTATCATATTCACTACATTTTCTGCACTCAGGCAACTGTTAACCATTTTTCCCAATTTTCTCCTCTATTGTACGAATTGTCTGCAGTGGAATAGGACATGGTCAAGATCCTCTTTAACATTCCTGCTCTAACAATTTGGAGAGTCATCGAGATTAAATTGCTGTAGATAAAATAGAGTTGTTTTTTGATTGCGAGACGATCAAAACTTGAAATTTAACCAAGTGGTTTCGAAAGTATGTACATCAGACATCAGCTCATAGTGCATGCTTGATTGATGTGACCAATTGCAGTGAGAAATTTCTGATTTATTGTGTGTATGAATTGGGGGAGAGGTGCCTGACAACTCTAAGCACTCAGGCCAAAAGACCCACAGTACTCATATCTCCAGCGTACAATAGCTTCCCAGACTTTTTAAGAAAATCTAAGATCAATGATGGGAGGAAAGAGGCTATTTTCTTCATACGTGCTACATTTCAGTCACATCATTGATATCTGAAATGCACAAACGCTGGTGCATTCACAGAAGAAATGTTCCGCAGAGTTAGCCTTAACACACAACATTTATTCGGTACATATCGTCGCTGTGAAATCAAACCGGCATATCTGCAAAATACACATTCTTCACTAGAGCGCTTTAAAGTTTTCGAATGTGGGCTATTTCCACGTGAATGCAAAGCGGCAAAACACCATTGGACGGGTTTTTATTCAACTTTACGATATGCTGGTGCGACATAAAAATAGAGGGGAAAATAAGGAATTTTTTGATACCAAAAACTCAAAAATTCAATTTTTGCAGATATGCCGGTTTGATTTCACAGCGACGATATGTCCTCCTAGGCAGTTGTGTCCAATCAGAATGCCTGTCATGGCTCTGCAAAGTTTCCTGCTCTTGTCGAGCAGGAATCTCGCAGTCGCATGGTTGGGCTCTCATCGTGTAGTTGAACACATCAGAAGTCATCCATCTATCTTAATGAGCACCAATTACCCACTTCCGAAAAATGGCATATGCAAATGCGGTCGGCACACCCAAGGCGAATTCAGGGTCCTGTAGTGGAAGCCTCGAACGATGCTTCGCAATGGCGTCAGCAATTTCATTTTATTGATTTATTCTTTACATTAGTTGTGAAATTTTTTATCCTCTGCCAGTTTTATTCAACGGTAATATTTCCTCTTAGAAATATTAAGTTAAACCCTTAGAACATAGAGATATAAGGAAATGAAACAAGCGTATACATATACGAAATTTAGTGAAGCATTTTTACTACAAAGGTAAAATCTATAAATAGAGCAAATCGAGAGAATTGCTACCTCAGATATTCCCCTTGGTTTCCCCGATACCTGAGCTTTTGTTGTTGCTGAGTAAGTAATTGTCAAATTCGCGTGCACATGGCCAACTATTTTTCTCCATCTATCTCACTCTATCTTTCTGTTCGGCACAGTAAGTGAATGTCAAATTCGCTTACTACTACTAACAATTTGCCTAGGCAAATTGCTTCACTTCTCACTGCCATTTTCATTTCCTTATATCTCTCTCTTCAGAGGTTAAACCACATATGTAGTTCCATTCCAATTTGCAATCGTCTCGCACTCAAAAATAATTCTATTTGGTAATGCTTTCGGAGGCTTTATTCGTAAAGTGATCCATATTCTGCTTAGAAAAACTTAAGAAACGATATACAGTTAGCATCACAGGAGCATGTACACTGTAAACAAAAACCGGTTTTCACTACCTGGAAAATGTTACTGCCATTTGATTGCCCAGCGTACCAAATTCGGAATTCGGAATTGGTTACGACTATTCCGAAAGTGAGCGAAAGAGATAGAAATATAAAAAGCTCTTGAAATGAATACAACTTTTGACTGGGGTATTACTGTTCATTATTTTATGAGAATTATTTGAATATTTTTTAAGAATCTCTTCTGAAGTTTGGAAGAAACAAATTTAAAATCAATCGGAATTCGTTGCGAAAATTTCACTGAGTTCGAACAAATTCCGAACAAAGTGCGAACAAATCTGTGATAGGGAAATTGTTAAGAGTTTGTTACGAAATACATTGGAATTTGCAACAAATTCCGAACCTAATGCCGTTAATGTTTCATCTAGTAAAGTAAGTATTAAAACAGTACTTTAGTCGTACAACTGTTTTTCAAGCATAAGTGCAAGTGCCTACAAAGTTTTTTTTGAAGTTGTGTTGTTAGAGGTGCTAACAGTGTCTATTTTAAAGATTCGTAATGCTATTCAAATTTGTTATTCTCTTGTAACTTCTCCTTTTTGTATGCAGAAGCTGCTGTGCGAAAATTTCCTTCAAGAAGACGGGACGAGATCGAAGGTTTATTTAAAAAAGGTTTTTTTTATAGCAGCAAAGACAAGCTTAGCAAACGGGCGAGAAAAATTGTTATTTAAAATTTATAATATGAAATAAAACAACAAATAAAAAAAAATTTCTATTGGAATTTAAAATTATAAGTATTTTATTCAATAAATGTTATTAAAATGTATCCAAAAAGTATTGGAAGCATGCTCAAAGAACTATTTGAAACCTACACAAAAATCTTCAAAAAATTCACAAAGAATTCGTAAAGAATTCGAAATGAATTCGTAAGGAATTCGTAAAGAATTCGCAAAGAATTCACAAAAAATTCACAAGGAATTCCGAAAGAATTCGCAATGAATCTTCAAAAAAAAATGAACCATTGTACGAAAACTTTTGAAGAGCTAAAGAGGGGAAAGTTTGAGCACTTTCGGCGTTTTTGTAACGTTTTCCACATACCGGTCTTAAAGAATTCGTAACGAAAAAGTTTGAGAATCCGAAACTTTTTTCTGAATTCGCTTCAATTTTCTGAAAGAATTCTCAACGAAATGCCGAATTTGACAAACTGGGTGGCTAAGACTTTCGCTAATGCACGTATTTGTACATTACAGTTCCATTTGTATTGAGATTTTCAGACAAATCGGATATAATCAAAATGAGAGCTGCGTTCGCAAAGAAATTTGAAGCTGTGTTTTTGTGTTTGCACTATAAAGGACCAAAAATGTTAATAATTGTAGTAATAAAATGTCAATAACTCGTAAGTGGATTGATCAGTAAAACGAGACAAATATGATTTACCTGGTAGAAGCTTAAGACGACAAAACCATCGTTGGGATATTCGAATAAAATCCCACAACAACGTTGCGAAGGGCACAATATATGTTGATGCGGAAGGGAATCTCCGGTAGCGTGAAGAGACAATAAATAGACAACTAAGTGGCTCAGGCTACGGACGGCGGAATACTGTTCAGACAGCTCTTTTGAGTGAAAGACTATTTGAAAAACCAGTACAGTGAACCACAGAGAATAGCGAACACGATTTTTCAAATGCCATTTTTACAGATGAATCTTCTTTGTGGGCATGAAGCACTTACAAGCAAGCATGGTCGATTCTGGGTATACTACATATCCAGCGCACCGTTAAACATCCTGTTAAGATCCACGTCGTTGGGTGTCTCAGTAAACAAGGATTTGCCACCCTTTTTTCTGTTTACTTGAACCCTGAGCTTAGAGAGAATGAAAGAGATCCACCATAATGGTTTGGCCCCAAACAATCTCATGGATTCTTCAAAAGAATAACGATCCAAAGCATCGCAGCCGATTATGCACCGACCGGAAACAGGGAAATGGCATCACATGAATGAGCTCCTCTGTACCGTTACCAAACATGGTCCCGATCGATAATTTCTGGGCTGCCATGAAGCTAAAGCTTTGTCAAAAACGTGTAATAAATTTAAAGCAGCTATGTTAGCATCTTTGCGTCATCATGAAAAGTTTAACAGCAGCATTGGCTTAAAATCTAATTGAAAATATGATCAAATGGTGCCAAATTTAACAAGAAAACGGTGGTAATTGGACATCTTATTAGTATAACGCGCATTGACCTTTGTAATACAAATGTTAATAAAATAATATCCGATTTTATATATTTATTTGTTTTTCTTTCCCAGCATATACGTTCTTGTGATACTAACTGTACGTTGTCTGTGCTATTGTAGACAGAAGCGAAAAAGCGATTGCAATTTAATACTTCTATGGTTTTCTCCATCCGCCACGAACAGTCAAAAATTGTGTTTGGTCGCTTGGCGTTGCTTCGCCTTGGTGGCGTTTGGCGCAAGCAGGTTAGGTATAAACACATACGAGGATTGCTGATCCTAATTATTTCATTCAAATCAATTAAGTTAACTCTTAATTTGAAGACCGCTAGTTAGATTTTTTTTAGCCTTCGTTAATATTTTCACCTACTTACACTTCTTTCTTTCCTTTATTTGCAGTGTCCTGGAATATTTCTGTCAAGTTTGTTGTCCTCATAGTGTATATTTAAATAATACGTTGAAGTCTGTTCAACGTATATCTTTGTTCTTTTAAATTTCAGCCTCCCTACTGTCCTTACAATGTTCG
Source organism: Nemotelus nigrinus (assembly GCA_947369275.1). Lineage (NCBI taxonomy): Eukaryota > Metazoa > Arthropoda > Insecta > Diptera > Stratiomyidae > Nemotelus > Nemotelus nigrinus. Next base: position 32,018,335 of record OX376372.1, read on the forward strand.
ACTTTTGTTCTCACATCGTCCATCACTCGATACCATGCAACATTTTACTGAATGAGTGCCTCCTTATTAAGTTATTTTATAAGAATATTAAATCTGAGCTCAGTAGCGACGTTTCCCTTCGTTGCTCTACCCACTAGACTACACGAGCTTATTCAATGTCATATGTTTATGACACGTATAATGATATGTAAAGTAAAAAAGTAAAGCAATCCCACGACAACCCTTGTACGGGTCTAGGGGTTGAAGCTGGTAGAGAGCTTCATTACAATTTTTTTAATCATTGTGGATACGAGTGTGGAGTGATAAGTTCCACGACTCACTTTACCCCTGATTTAAATCAGGTACCTATTCAGAGCTAGGTGAACTCAAAGCTTGGTGAGCGGACCCTCGTCCGAACCTGGATTCGAACCAGGGACCCCACACGCAAGAAGCCAGTGCTCTACCCACTAGGCTACTCAAGCTTGATGATATGTGCCGAGGCTATATTCATAGAAGTCGGGATTATGTCTATAGTAGAAAATCTCATAGTGCATGGGAATTTTTCATTTTGCTTTTGTAGCTATGTTTTATAGCCCAGGGAATATGTTTGACTGCACAAGAAGTATGCTTTACAGCTCAGGTTTATACCATATGCGGCCGTAATTGCAACGTTCTGTTACATGGGAGTACGTGCTATGTAGATCTATCAAGTGTGATATTATGCTGCTGGGGGCTATGCTTCATACATCAGGCTACTATGTATATAGAATGTACGACCATATATAAGGCCCTTTGTTACATAGGATTATAGGCTATATGGGTTTTTCTCCAGTGTAAGAGGTTTAGCTTTGGTACATTATGACAGGGTCATCTACATAAAGTTCAAGATTCTTGCATTTAGCTGCATTGGTTAGCTGCGTTAAAAGGAAACGGTCCTAAAATCGAACTTTGTGAAATTCCACATTATAAAGCTTTATCGTAGTTTTTTTTCCACTCAACAGGGCTTATTGCTATTTTTGGGATAAATAACGTTCAAGTAGTTGGACTGATTTAGTAGGACTTATTTCACTGAATCTGGCAACAATGATATCATGGTAGATTAACCCAAACGCCTTCTTCAGACAAAATTCAGAATTGTCTGCGTTACAAATTATGAGGGCTACTTAACTGCAAGCCAAGGTAGTGTTCGATTGCTTCGTAAAACCCAATTGGAAATAAGATAGCAAATTATTCATCATTATGGATTTTGACTTCCGTGCTCAAAATTGTTTCTACAATTTTTGAAAAATCAATTCTGAGAAGTCAATACACCGTTTTGAAATATTGGTATAGCTTTTGAAACTTTTAATAATTTCAAAAGTTTTTTGGGTACAAGGTACGCATCATTCATTAATGTTGATAATAATTCCGTGCAATAAATACAAAAATTACATCAGGCATTCTATTGAGACCACTTTTTTCTTTTTGCAGAAAATATTTTTTCTATTATATTACTTATTATAGCTTTTACATCGATGTACATATATGTAATTCAAATTGGAGATATATCACTTTGCGTTACTGAATCTATGATTTCAGTTATATTATTCTACTGATTCAGGAACAAAATTTTCCTTAATGTTGCTGGTAGATGCAAAACAGGTAAGCACTTTTAGCCTTAACATTTGTTTTGCTTATGCTTAATAGTTGCAATAAGTAGCACTGACATATCAAAGTTAATTAAACGTTCAAATTGTCAAACACATCATTCATGAATAAGTGCAATTTCAATTTATACCAATTAAGAACACTATCCATATTGTACTTGTTCTATTCTCTGCAGGCGAAATGGTATTCATATTTCGGATATATCGGATCAAAATGGTCCGTTAACTATTTCATTCGTGCCGCACAGCTCCACACGCACGCTTTCAATCCATCCCTAATTGCAGCCAACCATATAGCACGTAATTAGCTTCTATGAAGGGATTTCAAGCTCTGATTGCCGCTTGGCCTTCGTACGAGTCCCAGCACCGATCTGATGCTTTGGCAGTCTCTCATAGACCATTTTGTCTCCATCTATTCATCTAGCCAGTCAGCCCATCCATCCATCTATCCATTGCTCTTTCATTCGCTATTATCACAGTTATAGTCCATGGACGGTACGATGGGCATATAACATACATGCATACATAGACTTCCCAACCAACAACCTATGTCAGCGATTGCGTCAAGGGTTCATTGGTCTTTCCACTTGACCACTTTGGAAATGTTGTTGTTGTGTTGTTTTTGATTGTGCTGTGGTCTGAATGGACATACGATTACTCCACTTTGGTTTCCATATACAGTCGTGTTCTTTTTCCTCCTAAAAAAAGTACTTTGTGAGATCTACGCTCGATTCGAGTGGATTTCTAGGTTTCATGCTCCTCTTTTCCGTAACCAATTTTTTGCTTGCTACAATCATTTTTCCAAAGCCAATGTTGTGTTTGGTAAAAGAAGAGATTACTCTTTCCCCATTGATCCATTGAAGTATTGAAAATTAATTTGGGGCTTGTGATCTGGTCCAACATCGCGATCGAAATCACTTCCACTACCATGAAGTCAAATACACGTTTTGAATATTTTACGCAGATAATATGTTATGTAAGGGATCTGAATAATTAAGGTCTTAAGGGATCTAAATAATTAAAAACTCTTGATTATCATATAAATGATAAAATATTCGTATTTTTCTTCGAGCGTCTGAAATAGAAGACAACCTCCTATCCGAGGGCTACGTAAATTTTGCATTCTCCAAATTCTAGTTTTAGGAAATCTACCTAACATGATGTTATTTGTAAAAAAAAAAAGTTGTTTGTGGCAAAAGATTCAACTTATTTGAAAATGCTCACCAAAAATATCAAGTGTATTATGCATAAAAAAGGGCTTTCATTTCGAAAACCATAATTCAAAAGTCCACTAATGAATAATTCAATAATTCGGATTCCATAAAGTGGCTTGGCATCGATCTCAGCACTATCAATAGTAAAATATTATCCAGCCCTAAATTGTGTAGGATACACAATTTTATGGATTTCGAAAGCGATGAGAATCGACAAGCTAACTAACTGGGACATGATACAATAAACGTTGTGTCAACGACCTGTTTATTTTCGACTAGCTTTTGGTCAAATGAAACTGTTGATTATCGTTTCATTCGTTTTTGATTTTTTCCCTGAATAGATCTTTCGCATTAGTAAACATCTTATCCTGGGGATATATCTTGATTTATGATTTTTCGTTACAAATTTTCGGACGAATAGATGAGTAAATTGAATTATTGCTATATTTGGATTATATTGATGTTTCGAAACTTTAAAATCAAGTGGTACACGTGCCTGAGAGATTATTATTTGATGTTAGAGCAAGTTAGACTTGGGCAGATTTTTTTTTTTGATAGTTGTAACTGCTGTCTGTTATAAAATATTTTGGTTGATGCAATATTTTGGATCTCGTAGTAAATTTGTTGATGAAACGCTAGTTCTTGAAAGTGCACTTATTCGTCATTCTTTGCCTGCTTGTTGCCTGCTTGGAACACGAAAAAATATACTTTAACCATACTAAGCATTTAGTTGTAAGATTTAATTACCGCAAGCGTGATGCGAACTCAGAAAGGAGAACAAACACTACTCCAACCCGATCAGCGGAATCCAAAAATTTCTTGGAGGAGAAACACCAAATTTTTGTTATCTCCATCCACAACGCCTTATTATCCGCCCCTCTTTGTCTATAGAGTCGTTAACATATCTAATTGCGCTAGATATTCCAATAAACCTTCACTGAAAGAAAAAGTCTATTATTGATAGTAATGCAACAATTCATTCAAATTTGTCGAATGAGCTACGGAAAACAGTTCGTCCTACTATGCTAAAATAGTTCATTTGACCACACAAAAGTAGTTGACTTTGCTGATACAAAAAATATCAAAACTTTCGAGGATTCAACTGTGTTAATTGGTCCATAAGTACGATAATAGATTGATAATAGATTGATCTATAGAAAAATGAGCATCAATTCATTTAACACTACAAAATATTGAATTATCAACAATTTTCATAGCAAGCGAATCACTCTACAATTGTTAAATTCAACAAACATAATTCTGCAATCACTTATTATTGTTGGGGCAGTAATTAATTAATTTACTATTTCGTACTATGTACATTGTTGGAATACCATAGTTTGTGGTTGCTTAATTTTTTGCACCACAGACGTTTTTTATCAACCACGCGTCATGGTTCATGAAAGTAATCAACAATTTTCTTATGGTTGTTTTAACTATAGCCTGTAGTTGACACAAAACATCTAAGAAAATTTGTTGATTTTACCAAGGTTTTTCTCTCAGTGTTGCTTCAATATTAATACAACTAAGTTGGATCTCTAAGCTCTGGATTTTAACTCAATTAATTGGTTTAGCTTGCACCGAATACTTGACGTCGACATTGCAGCAAAGAAATTCTATACTATTTTTCTTGAATTGATTGCCTCATACAGTCAAACCTTCCGTTCGCGTAAGCGTTCCGATGCTGCTTGATTTTCCGACAGCGCTCTTGGTGTTAAAAATGTTGCACGAAGTTTAAGTTACTAAACTAAGCTGATTTCACTCGTTTACGCACTGCTGCCAAGAATGAATTAAGGCTTGGCATGTCCAAATATGTTTTGCACATTGAATCTTCTCTAATTTCGAATAACCCTAAAAACTTCTGATCATTTTCTCCTTCATTAAAATCCTTTTTTTGCTATACCTGGCCCCCTAATATTTAAGCCCTTTTGAGACACGAGTCCATGCAACCTCGCGTCCATGCGTATTTGGATTTCACGAGTCAAGTCAATTCAAATCCAGTTCTTTGAAGGCTTGGCTAAGGCGATAAAAGGATGCATTTTACACGCTTATAATGATGTTTTTTTGCTCCGCACAAATATATTGGTAACAGAAAATTGTATATATTTATCCAAATGACTATATATACCTACATATATATGTTTGTGTCTAGATATTCATATGCATTCAAATTTTTTCGTAATAGTCAGGCACGTAAGAATGCAAAAAAATATTATCACAAAACATATATTTAAATGATCATCAACGAGTCATCCACACATGCCACTGAACGAAAGAAATCATTAAAAAATCTATTATACAAGAATCAGCATACTCTACCTCCTTCGCTTTAGAGCCGCCTATATAAACAAAATCGAATTGACTCGTGTAAGCAAAACACGCTAGATCGCATGGACGCGTGGACGCATGAACTCATGTCTAAAAAGGGCTTTAATAATATCACTGTTGCTCATCCTAAGAATGTTTCTGATCTCTTCGCACTGTTTTTCTCTTCAGAATGCTCTGCCTCAATGATTCCCCCTTCTTATAACATTTCTTTTCATTTCCCTCCTTGTCTCTCTTCATTCCAGTGGCGTGGCGTTCATGAAAGCAAGGAAAGCATTGCTTCGCTTACATTTCGCTGACATAAATTTTCAAACCATCGTTTTTTTTTTTAAATCGTGAAAAAATCGTCTGTAAGCATTTTTTAAAAAAAAATTCCGAAAACAAATTGTGAACATCCCACACAGCTGTTGTGGTAGCACCACAGACTGAGAGAGAACAACCAGCGCATGTAAGCAACGTAAAAATTGCATCTACGAGCATTTATTTGACTCCATATAGACTAGTTTGTGACGTCATTGAACAAAATGTGCTTATACGATCTGTTTGGAAGCAATGAAAAATGTGGTTCCTCGGGGAAATTATCTTCTCAAGGGAGAGACTCAGAGCGGAGCTGCGAACGTTTCACTGCTGTGGAACTTATTTCTGCGTTTCTGCTCTTAAGCCTGAATTACATTGCCATGCAGTGCAGTGCAGTAAACTGCAGTCTAGCGCGGTGCCGAAGCAGTACACACATTGCAAAGCACATTGAAAGCAGTTCAGTGTTCTGAAAATGAAAGTCAAATTAATTTCTGGAGGTTTGGTATTTAGATTTTCTGCATCTGTTTTTCGTCCATTTACAATTTAATACCTGGAACGGAATTTCCGCCCAATTTAAATGGTTTTTGCCCGGTCAACTACTCTCAAACAAATGTCAGCTGATGCAGTCTGCGGCGTTTTTAGAAATTAGCCTAAACGATGCAGTGCAGTCCACTGCACTGCACTGCACTGTAGTTAATGTGAATTGCCACATAGAATTACATGAGCTCTAAAATTCAGTGCACTGCATGGCAATGTAATTCAGGCTTTACGCGTAGCAGAGTACATTGCTATTGTTATCATTTTGCTTTGCTTGTACAAATTTTTTATGAAGGTAGAAACAAAAATTAACAACAGATATGAAAAAAAGCCCAGGATAGACTGTTCCCGGTGGTGGAACTTGGCATAAATGCGATTACTCTTCGCATTACGGAGTATCGACAACTATTGGATATTACTCAAAGAAAGAGATAGATCAAAGAATCAATTCTTCTTACTACAAAGCTTGTGAGTATAGGAAAACGTGTCTTGGTAAACTTGAATTCGAACTGTGGAAAGAATTTCATGAAGAAGAATGTTCCGCCGATCATGAAAGGTCTACCGAAAAAATGGAAACCAACGGCATAGTAGAAATATTTTCGAGGTCGATAGGGAAATATAATGTCCGTTATACGAATTGCATTGGAGACGGAGATTCAACCAGATATAAAGGAATTGTTAACGCGAATCTATGCGAAGAAAAAATGATGAAAAAGGAATAAATCATGTCACAAAAGGATAGGCACACGACTTCGTAAAATTAAAGAACATAAATGCCTTGATGGCAAAGGAAAGCTAACGGATAAGCTAATTAAAGAGCTAACGGTTTATTACGGCCTCCCTATTCGAAGATTCTCCCATTCCAAAGAGTCATTTGAGTAAAATTCAAGCACAAGAGAAGAATCGTAATGCTGTTGGAAGTATCAAAAGCGCGCGGCACTTTAGATGAACATACACAAAAGATCGCTCTATCTCAAATTGTTCAAGCTGCCATTTGACCTGCTTATGAGGGCCTCACTTCAGATAAATTGTACTAACAGTATGAAGGAGGCTTCACGCAAAATAGTAACGAAAGCATCAACTCCGTTATTTGGTCAATTGCTTCAGAGGTGCGAATATTATTGAAACTGCTAGTTACATTGCTACCAGCATTTTCAACGATGGTTATAACAGTATTTTGCTTATAATGAATATCCTGAATCTAACCATTAGAGATCTCTGCTATTATGTCTGCATGGCAGCCGATGAAGAGCTCCGTGTAACAGCAAACATTTAAGTAGAAAAAAGCTTAAAAAAGGATGTTATCACGAAGATCCATTCAAAATGCAGCCCAGGGTGCCCAATTAGCTGCTAGCAAATAATGTATTGACCCGAAATCACTGTTTGAAGATAAGACTTAGATTAAAAAAGAAAAACCACGCTGTAAATCGAATAACCACACATTGACTTTCTTTTCCGTTTATCTTGAAACCACATTTTCCGATATAGGTCATTGAAATATCCTAAACTATCAGTCTGATTGCTGTGACATTTTTACAAAATAAGTTTAGATACATTGTCTAAATCAGAGCCTAATATTTTTGCGATTGCTTGATTTTTTTATTGATGTATTTTGGCGTAAAATTTAGGTGAAAAATACACTTATTTTGCTTCGGTATGCTATGTTGTAACAACACTATCCACAAACAAGCTCATATTTTTTCAGATGCAAAGCAATATTTTTCCAGCGGGCAAGGTGGCCAGACCCTTTAAAGTAAAAAAAATAGAAGGGTGTATATTTTTATTAATGTTCGAAGAACAGTAGTATTAAAATCGCTTTGGCCAAAAATTCATTTTTCTATATGTATATATATATATATATATATATATATATATATATATATATATATATATATATATATATATATATATATATATATATATATATATATATATATATATATATATATATTGAGATAAAAATAAATAATATATACATATAAATATATATATTTATATATATATATATATATATATATATATATATATATATATATATATATATATATATATATATATATATATATATATATATATATATATACATATAATCAAAAAATTTAAGTGAAAAAATCTCAGGAACGTGCCATCCGATTGAACTGAAACTTTCAAGATACATTGGTGTATATGCAGAATAGTGCCAGGTCTCACAAAAAGCTAAAAATCTTTAACCCTTTGCGCCGGCGGCTATTTTAGTGATATTTTTAATATACATACCTATTATTCCATCCACAAATAATTTTTGCAAAAATAAAGTAAACGAAATGAATTTCGAATGTGTTTTAAATGCGAATCGGATAATGTTTTGGAAGTTTTTAACCCCATGTGTGCGCTAAGTGCCTAAAAAGAGATCGGGGAAAATTTGGAAATTTTTAAATTGCGATAACTATTGACAAAGCTACCACGCTCGTTCGCCCTCTTCTTGAGTATGCTTGCATTATCTGGAACCCAGTTTTCGAAATTCACAGCCAGAGATTTGAATCTATTCAGAAGCAATTCTTGCTATTCGCTCTTAGAGGTCTTTACTATCCAAGTGATTTTAGCAATTTACCGTCGTATGAATTTCGCCTGAGACTTCTAAACTTATTACCTCTTGCATCCAGAAGATTAATGTTATCTGCCTGCTTCAGTTTCGATGTCATTAGAGACGCTGTTAATGTCGACTATATGCAGGAAAGATTTGTGCTTAATCAGCCCTTGAGAGTCACTAGATCCCGACGAATGCTAGTTGAATATAAGCATAGCACCGCATATGCTGATAATGAGCCAATTAACAGATGCTGCAAAATATTCAACAGTATGAGCCAACACTTTTCCCCCACGATATCCAAAGTGTCCTTTAAAAATAGACTTACCAAGGCTCTCTTATCCTACCCTCCCAAGTCTACCGGCCTAGTATCTTCTTTGACTTAGGACTATTTTTATAATTGTTTAATTAGATAATTAATCAATTTCGTTTTGCGTTTTGCGTATTTAATATTGTGACCTACATGTAAATTAGGTTTATGTATTTATTTATCGAATGTTTATTTATTTATATTATATTTGTTTGTATTTTATACTTATTTTGAACCTGTTTTTTTTTAAATTTGTCTAGTTTTTTTTTATGTTTTATATTTATTTCATTTATATGTATTATTATTATACCTTGTTTGGTAAATAAATAAATAAATCATTATGAAAAATAAAATAAATTTTTGTTGCTTTTATTGAGCATGTTGGCAGCCATGTAGCTAGGGCAGGTGCTGAAAGTGAAAACTTTCAAATCATCGACTCTCCGGAAAAAATGTCGTTTCTTGGAAAAAAGCCGCTCATATATAAATTTTATGCTATTTCTACACAGCCATAGTAAAAAATTTGAAATTTTACTCATTTACTATTAACCCTTTCCCAATTAACCTATATTTTTAGCATCAAACACTTTTGTTCACGGAAACTCACGATCCGATAATCAGAATTAGTTGAAATTTACAGAATGTATTGGTCTTAAGTAGGATCAAGTCTGATAGAAGCGATTTTGAAATGCGGGCATTTTGAAAAATAACTGCTTTCGGCCCTATAAATTCTGATTCAGTCATTCGATTTTGACGTAATTCACACAGTAGCTTAATCTTACTTTAAACCACGTTTGGTAGAAATTTGGTTGAAAAATTCGGTTGAAGCAGCTAGCTATGGTAATTGTGGTGTCTTAAATTTTGAAAATTCACTCAGGAAAATAATGCTCTTTGCCCTATAGCTTCCAGTACAGTCATGGAATCACAACGAAATTAAAATGGCGAATTAAACTTCTTGTAAGCAACATTCAGTAGAAATCTAGCTGGAAAAACAATGATTCGGCTGCTAGCTGTGGTTGTTTTTGTATTTTTTGGGTATATCAGTGATTTTATCATAGAATTTTCAAATCGTAGTGATCTTTAAGTGAAAATAAACACCAAATATTAAGATGCAGAAAATTTAAAAATTTTTGCGAATGGTAACCCTAAATTTATTTGTATCCCTATAACTTTCAATGCAGTGATCGGATCAATACAAAATTCACAGAGCAGATTGACTTCAACTTGAGTCACATGTGACATATTTTTGGCTTCGGTGCTAGCAAAGGATGCCAACACGAGGCGTTTTTGTTATTTTCGTACCAATAAATGCTTGCATTAAGTATTTTGCAATGTAACATTTGTAGTATTTCGCAATGTAACATAGTAACATTTGCAATGAAAATAAGTAAACAATGTTTAAATTTTCTAAGGTCTGGACACATTTCGGATGGCAGCCCCAAACACCTTTCTATCGATGTAACTTTCGATGAAATTATCGAAATTAAATTGGCTTAGGTTCTATTATTACTAAGGGCATATTAGTGTTAAGTAAGAAAAGTAGCTAGTGGTAGAATACACACTCAAAATCCTTAGTGTTTCTAGTGGTTTTGATGCGCTAGGGTTTGTTTTTTATTAGAATTTAATCTCTTATTAGTCATAAAATTACAATTATAAACAGATAATTCTATTGATTTTAGTTTTTGCTTATTACAAAAAGCTCATAATATTTTCATTGATTTTTTTTATGATATGTAGTTGCTTTTAATAAATACTGCTGACATAATAAATTCTTATTGAATTTATTTTTATGTTTTCACGTAACAGAAATGTATGGGACAAGGTATAGTAAAATGAACCATATTTAAAGAGAGGTGCCGACTTTGGCCGGGATTAGAAACAATGGGGCCGACTTTAGGCAAAATGATGCACAAATTGCTAATTGAATTTTACTCAATGCTGACTGCCGCATTCAGATATTTTCCATCCAAAACCTTAATTTATAGATTTTTCGGAATTATAAAAACTTATTATATATCGATGAAACCCTTAAGGGGACATTCGCCTTTGAAATTGAAAAAAAAAAACACTTTTTAAAAATGTTATTATGAAAAAACTATTATATTTATTGACAAAAATTCTTTTGGACATTGTTAAACAGTCTCTAAAGAATATAAAAAAAAATTATTTTCAATTTTAGTTTCCCTTGCCTGCTGTAGAGGGCGTCATCCAAAAGTTACTTTTCAAACGGTAGGACATATTGTGGACCTCCTGTAACAGATTTTTGAAAAATTCAAAATGGATTCTATTCTTGAGACTCAAAACTATACAATAAACCTCTAAAACTTATAATTTTTCATATTTTGAAGTTTTTGTATGTATATTTCTGAAAAATGCGAAAAAACGGCATTTTTTGGGGGTAAGTCAACCCCGTAAAAAAAAGGGGGAGTATTTTTTTAAACTTTTAGAGGCTTATTGTTTACTATTTTCAATGAGTAATCGAATGCTTTTTGGTTTTTTAAAATCGGTCGAGTAGATTCGGAGAAAAATGTCCTACCAGCTTGAAAAAGGTAGTTTCGAGAAAAACGCGTTTAAAGTTTTTCTTACCATAATTTTATTGAATAAAAAGTCGAAAACTTTTTTTTACCTTAGCTGTAACTTTTTTTCTATTACGAATTTCTTGATGAAATTTTAGGAGGCAACTTTTGAACGTATATAGAATCGAAATATGTAAAAATCTCAAAATCGATTTTTTGAAAATTTCAAAGGCGAATGTCCCCTTAAGTTAAAAAATCATAGCCAATCAGAGTTTAAATTTTCCTTGATTGGCCGACTTTTGGAACACTTACTCTACACATTTTCTCACCTATTGCTCGGAAATCAGCTTTTCTACAGGTTTTTATGCGCTTGAGCCTTTTATTTTCCAAAATCTTTTGAAACGGATAGTTCATTGTTTAACCCTAGAATGGTACGGTAAATTTTTGGATGATTTTAGGTACATGTTTTTACTAAAAAGAAAGCAACAATAGTATTATGTACATTTTTTATTTTATCATTAAAAATAAAAATAATATATAGCCTCATGGCAGTCAGAATGGCCAACTGGCTGATGCGCGACGGAATATATAATATTATAATTAAATAAAATCAAACAAAATAAACCTATTTAAGTTTTCTATCAAAGAGACTTGATCAATTCCAATGTATGTAGATACATCTGCGAACATTCATTCAAAATACTTGTGCATTACAAGCCATCTCGAGAAAGTGCTTTATAGCAGTATTCTGCGTAGAGCCAGTACATTCGCATATGATTGTAACGAATACGAAGCAATATTACGATTTCATTCACAAGATCATCGTACATATGTGCCGACAATGAAAGATCATGAATGGACGAATGAGCGAAAGAAGCGTACCACCATAAATTTCCATAAATGTTTAACCAATTGAACTCTTCTAATTTTATGAACAAGCCGTAGACCTAGACGCAGGCTTGCAACAGACGAAATAAACGTCTAAATCTAAATATAGAAAGACCTTGAATTTCTCTATTTGTGAGTCTGCAAATGAGGTCGACCAGTCATCGAAGCAGTCTTAACCAGTGTCATTGAATGTGGTTACTATAGCCAGCATGTACTTGCTTGCAATCGAGCGGTACAATGGGTGAATTGAAGTGTTGCTCAGGTGGCGGTCGGTGGCAGGTTCTGGTGGCCAGCGATCATGTGCAGTGCCAGTCAAACAACATTCGCGATAATAATTGCTTGCTACCTTCGCCCGATCGTTCGATATGTGGTGAGTGGGTGTACCAGCTAATCGAATACATTGGCCAGCACTTGACCATTACTTTCCTCGAGAACGTAAAGTGCATGTTTTTACCGACAAGTGATGTCCAAGATGAACTACTGCTCTCGGTTCGCATCCATCATCGTTTCGGTTGATTTGCTTGATTCTTGCAGAATAAGGTCACGTGGCTTGCATACGTCAGCGATCTCAAATGCTTCATCACAATGAGCTTCTGTTTCGTCGGCAAAGCAAATGAGACTGCCAGCAGCTCTGAAGCGGCTGCGCAGCGGATTTATCGCCATGGTAGCTGATTGGCGAATTTCTTACGTATTTCGCAAACTTAGCAAACTTTTCATTCATAAATTTCAATCTTTCTTCTCGCGATCACACTGAGTCGGGTGGATTCGCTCTTTGCTGATTTCTCACGTTTTCATTTGTGGTTTACCTGCATGGTGAATCCAACGGCTTAACAGATGACGATCTGTTCGTTTACTTTCATGAGAGTGTTGAACTTTTGTTGCGCTTTCGTTTGGTGAGTTTATTCATTAATTAGCATGAGATAGTCATCTTTTGATTTTTCTGATATGGTTACGACTGGGCGAGGAATAGAGTGCTCTGCCGTTTTAAGCTCCATATTGATCAGTTAGTGCGAGGTACTGGTTTGGAAGGAATTTGCAATACTCTTGATTGAATGTTCTGGAGATTTTGGTGGTAAATATTAGTTCATATCGTAATAAAATCTCTTTTGGTGCCCAAATCCTCACCGGGTAGCAAATTTTCATCGCTGCAAAAGGTTCATGTTTCAAAGGCTTAATTAAAAACTACACATCATTTCAAAAAGTAAATCATCTGAAACTACACTGCAGAAGGTTTCATGCCTGCACAGCTAACTTCTTATTCTCTAAGATCCATTTCTATCTCGCGTTATCATTTTAATTCTCTCCGCCAAGTCATAATATTGAGCCTCTTCCTCTTTCACATCTTCGTAGACCGTTCAGAAAAGCCAACTTCAATCGGAAGCTGTGTGATACAATGCGAAATAAGATGAAGGGGAAAAAGATACTGAAGTGGTCGACAGCGAACGCGAGAGAAAAAACAAGTTCGCTTTTAAAGCGATCGTGTCTTGGTCTTGGGAAGATCTCGTAGCTACCGGAATTCCGAAATGGACGCAGTGGACCGGCTGGATCCCGTTACAATTGCAAGCACGTGTATGTCCGCAGGTAATTTATCTGGTCAAATATGTTACAGTTACCTACTCCGCGAGCTGCGAAAGCGTGCTTTAAGCGGTACTAAGATATTTATAAATAAGCCTGTTGCATTGTTATGGTTACTTACCACCACAAACTAGTGAGCTGGACCAATTCGATAATCGTGGTTGTAAGCAATGTATGGTTAATAATATTAAGCTTACACGCTCGTAAACTTTCCATTCGGTAGTGCGGGGCCAGACATAATTTTCGCGATCAGTTTCGGTGGCATTGTTTTGAATTGATTGTTGTTCGAATTGATGAATGCTACTTAAGTAGATTTTGAACTCGTTAATTTTGCGGGATGTTGAAAAATATTTTCGAATATGTGGAAAGTTACACATACACAGATTTTAGATTAACCAATATGATTCGAATGCGCGAAATTCGTTTCTTTGCCTTAAATTTCAACTTCCGACAATTTTATCTTGAACCGTCTGGAAACTGGGTCACAGTAGGCCTATTCATCATCACTTACCAATGTACAGCTATTGCATCCATCACAGCCTACGCATATGGTTTCCCTGCTGTGTCTGAATTTTATTAACGCGGATCATGTCCATCGTAATGGCTCTAAGCTTTTCGTCTAAGTTCACCCGTACATATGAATGTGGGCTTGAAAGCTGGTCCTAGACTGTCCACTTGTTGTGCAAACCATATGGTCCCTCGAAGTTTTCTAACAATTCTGGCATGCGTGGAATAGTCGATTTAAGTGATGTCGCAAAAGTCTGGTGTGGCATATGGAAATGTTATATGCAAGCCCAGTCATTGTAGAGATGGAGAAGGTCTTTGTGAGCTATGTAATATGAACGCACCGTGAAACTTCTCTGATATCTTGAAAACATAATAAGATACTTGAAAATGTCCGCATTCGCATGCTTCCCTCTTTCAGCCGCCGCCGATGATTAGCATCGCGTGGATCACGGACAATGACGTCTTAAGCATGAGAAGCAGCATTCGAGAAAATATGTTTCCCATTGGCCTGTGTCAATCTACCACTCCGTACGCTTAGGAACATAAGCTTGGAAAAAGAAGGTTAAGATCTGATCGGAGTTTGAAATGAGAAGTACGGTTTTGGTACAGGGTTGTAGGAAATGTTGTAAAGAATCGGTGGATAGCTTATGCTTTTTTCGTGCATACATGATGCATGAAACAAATTTCCCATTTTAAGCAAAACTAGCCAGAACGAAAGATTTTTCGAAAAATACTTTATAGAAATCGAATAGAAGGTGGAAAACTGATGACTGGACATTGAAGAAGGAAAAACACAGTTTACATTAGGAATGCCAGTACTAAAAACCGGCAAATACAATCAGCATCACGTTGAAAGTCGCGGAAGATAAAAAACTGAAAAACAAATGTCTCAAAAAGATAGATATATACAGCTTCAAAAACAAAACATTCACTCAGATGAGGTTTAAAAATAACAGCCGCAAAAACTACGATGAAGAAATCCACACAAGGCCAACAAAGTGTTTTTCATTTCTTTTTATCGAAACTATTCGGCTCAAATGTCCTCAAGAAGTCGAAGCTGAGTTCTTAGCAAGAGAAATTTTGTACTTTTATCCGCATTTGAGAGAAGGTTCCTTGGATCGATGTTTGGCACTTGAATTAAAGAAGGACGATTATTCGAGCAATCGTAAGAAATCCAAGCTCAGATACTTGGGGATCACAGAAAGACGCCACGCCGGACCCTGTCTTCGATGGACTGATGGCGTGAACCAGGATGTTAGAGAAATAATAAACACTGAAAGAAAAACTCTTGGTTGGTTCAACTATTTTTAATAGTATTGCAACGATTCATTCAAAATCGTTAAACGAACTACGGAAAATAGGTATTTTTAGTATGTTAATATAGTTAATTTAACGATATAAAAGTAGTTGGTTCTGGTTGTACAAAAAATATCGCAACGTTCATGAAATCAACTGTTTTAATTGTTTCATAACCACGAAAATTAGTTGATAAATAGAAAAATTTTCATCAATTCACTCAAAACTTCAACGTTTCGAATTATCAACTGTTTTTATGGTACTTAAACCATTTTGCAATAGTTGATTTCAACAAACGTAATTCAGTGAGCAACGTCTTTGGAATTACTCTACGCAAAGTAGAATGGTTTCAACATTTGGATGTTTTTCATGCTCCGAATGAAATTGTTTATCAACCACGCGTCATGGTGCATAAAAGTAATCAACAATTATCTTATGGTTGTTTTAACTATAGCCCTAGTTGATGCAAAAACAACTAAGGCAAACTGTTGATTTTTCATACTCCTCATACTCATACTCCTATTCTATCATAGAAGTTTCATATGCTACATGGCAAAATTGTGTTCGGTTTGCTGTTCGATATAATTCATTTTCATGTTATGCTGTGAAGCCTTTATATTTCCCTTTTTCTATTCACAAAATATAAGTCTTCTGTTTGCAGATCTCTGTTATAAAACAGGGAGTCCCGAAAACGAATACGATTGTCCCAATGCCAGAAATTGTTTAGCAGTTTCAATTGTTTTCATAGATGCTGCAGCTTGCAGCTATGCATATGAACTCAATTTCACGTCTCACGTCCTGTATCTATTTAAGGCTTGGATGGATTATATTGCTATGGTTTATGGCTTATCAATGCTCCTCTAATGATACAAGCATTTAGAGAAAAATATACCAATACATCGTTACCGCCTGAACCAGTACTTTTTTGCACCACGGAGGTGTTTTATCAACCACGCGTCATGGTGCATAAAAGTAATCAACTATTTTTTTATGGTTGCTTTAACACTAGCCCGTAGTTGACGCAAAAACAACTAAGGAAAATGGTTGATTATACCAAGATTTTTCTTTCAGTGAAGGAATTTAAGTGGGCGACTGCGGCGCAAAACGGAGACGTCTGAAATTCTTTTCCGCAAACAGTCTTGACAAAGTGATGATGATGATTTATATGTAGCAATAGATTTATACACTGAAAGAAAAATCTTGGTAAAATCAACAACTTTCCTGAATTGTTTTTGCGTCAACTACGGGCTATAGTTAAAACAACCACAAGAAAATTGTTGATTACTTTTATGTATCAAAACGCGTGGTTGATAAACAACATCCGTAGTGCTAAAAAGTAAGCAACCACAAACTATGGTATTCCAACAATGTACATAGTACGAAATAGTAAATGACTATAGTCTGTGGTGTGGAATTATGTTTGTTGAATTTAACAATTTTAGATTGGTTCGCTTACCATGAAAATTGTTGATAATTCAATATTTTGTAATTTTAAATGATTTGTTGCTCATTTTTCTATAGATCAACTATTTATCGTAATTATGTATAGTTGAATCCTCGAAGGTTTCAATATTTTTTGTATCAGCAAAGTCAACTACTTTTGTATGGTCACATGAACTATTTTAGCATAGTAGAAAGAACCATTTTCCGCAGTTCGTTCGACAATTTTGAACGAATTGTTGCTTTCCTATCAATAATAGTTAAATCAACCACGACTTTTTCTTTGAGTGAAGGGTTACTAATTTTAAGCTGCTGGTAATGCTTATTACTTATTAGAAAGGCAGCATACTCCTAACGGTAGATGTACATATTTTCTGCAAACAGAATGCGATTTTCTAGGAAAGAGGTGTATGGAGTAGCGATTCTTATAGATTTATTTATTAAAAAAATAAAACAAGATATCTCACAAATTCTGCTGATATATGCAAAAGCATACATTGGTAGCACAGACATTTTGTACAGAAATAAAATCAATCTGTGAAAAAATCCAGGTAATTTTGTTAACGATATTATTTTCAGTTTAGTATCAAAAACATTGTGTGCAAAAAAGATATTTAAGGTAAACTATTGGCTTTGCGTGGATTATTGTGAATCACAATTGCTATTAAACATTCCCATGTGAAATTCACGTAGAGCATATAGAATATTTATTTACAGGTGTTGCATTTTGAAACTCACCACTGTCAAATGAGCTAATGACAGCTGTCAGTGTCAATTTCACTCAGTAAGATGTGACAAATTGCCATGATTAGTTGCTGGGTCGTCAGCCAAAAACAAAATTGAGAACAGTGCCTTCCGAAGAGAATATCGCAGCCAGTGAACCTAAACCAGATTCGTCAATTCGCAGAAGTGCGCAAGAATTTGGGACTTTTTGTGGAAAATTTTGCGGAGGGATATCGGTTTAAAGGCTTGCGAAATTCAATTGGTGCAAGAATTAGAGTCGTATGACTATCGCATGCGTCGCATGTTCGAATAATGGGCTGAAAACCAACTGGAAGCTGACGTTCTGTTTTAAGGGAAAATTTTGTTCAGCGACGAGGCTCATTTCTGGCTCGATGACTACGTCAATAAGCAAAACTGCTGCATTTCGATTGATAAGAATCTCTGTCCAAACATAGAAATACCCTTGCATCTACAAAAATGCACTGTATGTTGCGTACTGTGAAGCTTGAGTAGCCTAGTGGGTAGATCATTGGCTTCTTGTATGTTGGGTCCTTGGTTGAACTCAAGTCGTGGAATTAATCACTCGACACTCGTATTCACATTGATAGTAAATTTGTGCTCTCTACCAGCCTCAAACCCTAGACCCGTACGATTGTTGTTGTGGGATAATATTAACTTAATCTCAGACTATAGTGCTATTCATTAATTTTTCGTGATGAGAATGTGATGTGATGAGATGGGGAAATATTCTTCGAAAACTAGAGAGGTAAAGCAAAATATTTAGGGTAAATTGGAATTTAAAATGTTGCCTCAACAATGTCAAATAAAATCAGCTGTAGGACTACGTGACACTTGGCAACCATCTTCTAGAAATTGTCACGAGAAAAATATTATCCAAATTCTTAAAAAGTACGAGCGTAGTTTGATAGGTCAATGAATTTTTGAAAGAAATAAATTTTTTGGCAAATAAACATTTTATTTCAGCTCCATATAATTAGCTCAGCATTATGACAATTTTTGTATTCCGCCCAAAGAATATATTTCACCCACATCTCTTACCACCCAGCAATTTGTTCAGGTTTGGAAACAAGAAATAGTTTCAGAGGCATACATCTAGAGAATACTCTGGATGCGGTAGCAGGTCTTAGCCCAATTTATGGATTTTTATCATTGTTACTCCACACTTGTGCACCCGTGCGTTGTCTTGATGAAATAACACTTTTTTTCTTTACCGAATGCATTCGCTTCTGCTTCAAGTCAATATCGAATCTGTGCAAAACCTCTGAATAATATTTGCTGAGACTGTTTCACTTTTTCAAGGTAATCAATGTGAGTGGTACCGCATGAATCCCAAAAAATTGTGGCCATGACCTTGCTGATCCATCTTGGAATTCTTTGGTGCACGTACACCCGAAGAAACCCACTGTTTTGGTTGTTCCTTGGCTTCTAGTGTGGTATGATGGATTTAAGTTTTATATACGATAACAAAACTGCGCAAAAACTGAACGTTCCCAAACACTCCTTTGAAGTGGGTAAGAGCAATCGTAAAATATTTATGTAAAGAGTGTTGTACCCACCTAGTTGAGATGCCTACAGCCGCAGACACCTCATGCATTTTCATTCTATAATCGTCCAATATCATTCCATGGATTGTATAGACAATATCTGTTATGACGCAGTTTTTTTTGGCGGCCTAAACGTTCGGCGTCACTTGTGCTGTTACGTCCTCAACAGAACTCAGTAAACCACTTCTTGAACATTAAAATTGATGGTGCAGAGATCTCATAGTATTGACCAAGCCTTTTTTGGTTTCATCGATGGTTTTTTACTTAATCAGTACATGAATTTTCATTAAAATTCATGAGCTTGTCTGCTTTCAACAAACTAACTACAAACTAAATAGTGTAGCTTGCTCAAAAGCTAACAGTAGTTTGTTAATAGGTGACAGTTGACCAGAGCGATATTATATTTAAAGTTACTGCCCGAGAAATTCAAAAAGCCACTGACTTATCAAACTGCCTTCATAGGAAGCTCCAAAAACGAAAAAGTTAGTTTGAAGTTCCATGGCTACTCAAACTTGCCCAAAATAAAATTAGTTTTTTGTCTTGACTTAACAAAATTTTAGGCAAAAATCGAAGGAGACAAAGAAAACTCAATATTTGAAAATTTCCTGCTGTCACTTTTAGAATGAAAAGTCATAAACGAAGAAAGCAAAGCTAGCAATTAGCATTTAAGAACTTGATGACATGTATATCCCTCAAAAACCATGTAGGTTAAAGATCTCTTGTTTTTATTGATCCCTGTTCCTTTCACCAGAAGCTTATATAAAATTATTTTAATTCTATTGCGTAGCAAAATGCTCTAAAAAAATCGAAAAAGTGTAAGGCAATCGATGAGTTTCATCGCAGACTAAAACGATGAGAAAGTATAATTTAAATCTGTTTCAAACATAAGAGACTATGTCCTATCTAATATTTTCTCTCATAATATCAATGCTGACACTCTTCGCGTTCTCTATACTCAAGCTAACATGGATTACCCTCTTCTCACAGTCACACCTTATGTTGATCTTCTGCTCAGTAGAGGTCTTCCTCGAGCCGTACGCTGGTATGACGATTGATATGAACTTGATTGACTGGTTCTTCTTTTCGCACGGTCTCACTGTTGATTAACTTGTTACCAAATTTGACAACTTTCTCTTTAACCTAACTTCCCGCTTCACTCGATCCAGCTGTCCTCGCAAGCTTCATAGCAGCTGTAAGCCGCTTAATCAAGAAAGAAGCTATTTACTTATTTATTTTTTTATTTATTTATTCAAATAGTTTGTCTAATACAGATTAGTAAAATTACATAAGAATAAAAAAACAGACAAACAATTCCTATTATACTATTTTCAACCTCTATTTACACTTCTCATACTACTATTTTTAGTCAAGCTCTTTTTCAAAGATGGTAGACATACGAGTATGTAAAAGTTAAATTTATTGTAAGCATTACTAAAAATTTTTTTTTAATGGACGAAACGGAGTCATTGAAGGCGTAGTTGGTCCGATAGGAAGGGACAAATAAAATGTTGATGTACCTCATTCTGTGACCTTTAGTATTAAGGCTAAATACACCTAAAAGGTGTTCAAAGGAAATATTTCTTTTGAGGAGCTTAGCAGCAAAGATGGTTTTTCACGTCTGTTATTAAATATATTCATGGTCAGTAATCTAGTTCGATTATTGTAGACCACGGAAATTCACACAAACAAAACCGTAGAATTTTTTTCTGAATGGACTCGATAAGGTCCACAAACACCTGCTCATAAGGCGGCCAAACTATACACGCTAATTCGAGTCTCGGTCTTACTAAAGCACAAAAGAGAATCTTAGTTAGATGTATGTCATGAAACTCTTTAGATCGCCTCCTCACAAATCCCAAAGTAGATGAAGCTTTTAATAAGATGGCATTAATATAATCGTCAAAAGTGAAAGCATTATTTGAAAGCACTCCTAAATCAAGTGCTTTTTCAGAATATCTTATGGGAATCTATTTAAAGCTTAACGGACTCATTTTACGCTTGTATGAAACAACGGTACACTTGCCAATATTAATTATAAATTTGTTAGTGTCACTCCAAGTCGTGAGGTTATTTAGATCAGCTTGAAGTACCAAGCAGTCGTAAGTATTAGCTACATTTTTAAACATTTTGGCGTCATCTGCATATAGTAAAATTTTCAAATGTTTCAGAACAGATGGAAGGACTGATGAAAATAAACAGTAGAGGTCCTAAGTGACTTCCTTGAAGAACACCAGATATGACATCAATTTCTGATGAAAGAATGCCACAGAAAGATACGTATTGTGTAGGGCATTCCAAATAAGATGCTCTCCAGGAAATAAATAGCCGAGGAAAGTTAAAAGAGGACAATTTACAGAATAATATGTCAAAATTCAGCTATCCAGCTTTTCAGAAGTTAGAAGTCAGGGTAAATACAGTCTACCTGAAGTCCTGCCTCGATTGATGCAATAACAGTATTGGAAATTTCAACCAGGTGGCTAGTTGTGAATTTGCCTTTCATAAAACCATGTTGGAAAGAGGTAATATATATTTGCTTACTGATTATACATTGCTGATTATCGTTTTGAATAGTTTAGCAACACATGGAAGTTTTGTTAAGGGACGATAGTTGCCTACAACATTTATATCGCCTTTTTTATGAATAGGTGTGACGATTGCATATTTCCAACCACTGGAAAAATACCGAGTGACAGAGATAGATTAAATAGGTAGGCAAGAATAGGACACAGGGAGAAAATACAACATTTTAAGATTGCATTATAATTTCTCCTCCCAAAAGAAAATAGAATAATGGAAGCGAGTTCCAAACCATCTAATTTAAATGGTTCTTATTTGATTTTTCAGAAGCATTTTAAAATCGGCATAACATTTAGCGTCGTATAAAGTATTAGGTAAATTATTATAGATTTCCATAGCTAATAATCGTAGCAGCCGTTAACAACATGGAGGAAGAATTAAACGGGTGGCTGCCCAAATTCAACAAAGCCTACTATAGTCTGTCAAAGCTCCTCAAATCCCGAAATATCGCCCGAACATCAAAGCTCCTGCTATACAAGACCATGATCCTGTCAGTACTCATGCTTGGATCCGAGACGTTTGTGGTTAGCAAAATGCACTCTGACCTCTTAGTCGCGTTCGAGAGGTAAGTCTTGCGGAGCATTGTTGGCTCCATATGTGAAGAAGGGCGATTTCGGAGACACTACAACCATGAGTTGTACACTATCTACCTAAAAGCAGATATAATTAAGAAGATAAAGCTCGGTAGACTCCGGTGGGTAAGACACGTAGCTCGAGTGAGTGTAGAGCATCCGCCAGGGAAACCCTTTACGGCAGATTTTACGGCAGATGACAGCGTGGTAGACCTTGCCTGCGCTGGAGCAATGGCGTTGACCAGGACGCTCGGAGTATAGAGGTGCCCAATTGGATGACATCGGCTCGCGATCGGGTCCGATGGAGAAAAAAAAACTGTTGACAGAGGGCAGGACCGGACCTCGGTTTTAGCGCCGAAGATTATGATGGTAGTTAATACACATATTATGATCTTTATGATAGTTAATATACATATTAGGATCTGTTCATTCTAGTGATAGCAGGTCTGAGATTATCTTTACTTCTTGTTTAACCATGATAATCCCAATGGTTTAGAAGGGATACTATTCAGTAATTTATATATTATCATAGCCTTTTGCATAATTATAATATCTCTCTTATTTTCCTGAAGAAGAGAAAGAGGAAGAAATTTTGTGTTCGCGATTGTAATCACTGGTAAAATCAAATCATTTACGTTCCTTTAAATCCACAATCCACAATCTATTGCCATTTTCAAAAATATGGTTCGTAGTAAAATTTTTGATCCTATTTAATTAATTTAATTTTCTTGTTTATAATGGATTCTTTCTTTTCTTTTTTGCTCTACTTAACTTTACTTTCTTATTTGTTACTTGATTTTTTTGTATATTTTTATTTTTATATATAGTTATATATTATTCTAATTAGTTTTATTTTCTATTTTCTTAATTTTCTCCTTTTTTTTCTACTTAATTTTACTTTATTTAATTTACCACCTTAATCATTTGTTTTTTTTTACATACTTATGTTTATATTTACTCATTTACTTACTATTTTTTATTAGGTCGATTATTTTAGAATTGGACATTCGTGTTTGTAATGGATTTTTTTTTCTCTTTCTTTTTTACTTTACTTAATTTTTTAGTTTTATTTTTTATTACTTTATTTTATTTTAACTTTAATTATTTTATATACTTATATTTATATATTATCATTTAGTTCTTGTTATTTTATTTTGTTCGTGGTATCCAATCTGTAATTGGGCAG
This sequence comes from Nemotelus nigrinus, assembly GCA_947369275.1. Lineage (NCBI taxonomy): Eukaryota > Metazoa > Arthropoda > Insecta > Diptera > Stratiomyidae > Nemotelus > Nemotelus nigrinus. The sequence continues at coordinate 32,042,051 of OX376372.1, forward strand.
TCTTGCCTGTTGTATTGAATACGTACCAAATAAATAAATAAATAAAAAAAAATAAAATAAAAAAGTGGGCTTAGGACAGTCTAAAAATCGGCCTTGCAAATCTCACTAGATAAAAGGTTGCAGGTGGATTGAAAAATATCTTACATTACTCTTCCAGCCCATTAACATTCTTATCAAAGGAGTATCTACGATTCGGCTATTATTTTCTTTTGTCATGGCATAGGCCTGATATAAAAAATAAAATTTAACATCGTATGATTGATATGTAATATATTAGTGATAATCCTGTCACATACATTTTTTTCGATATTTTCCAAATATTTCTCATAATATTCTAATAAGCATATTTTGACTGTCGCGGCTCTTACTGGTTTAGGCTAGTGTGGTTGATTAGGTGCATCAAAACTGTTTCAAGTGACTGTAGACTAAGCCAATGTGTTAGCTTTTTTATTGAATTAGTGATATTCTTAGTGAGTGACAATACATTTAATAAGAGATTGAAGGTTGTAGTGAGCTTAATTAAAAAATCTAACATATACAAATGTGGAGTCATTAGTTCCACGACTCATTTGACCCCCCCCCCCCCCCCCCCCTTTAAAAACAAGTACTTATTCAGAGCTAGGTTAGCTCAAAACTTGGCATACGGTCCCTGGTCTGAGCCAGGGTTTTATCACAAATACTTTATGGAAAAAATCAGGAAAAACTTGTTGGAATTTGTGTTTTGACCTCCTAAAGACGAATCCGCTTGAATATATAGGGTTTTCTAATTATTTCACTCTTTCGACTGCTGAACCTAATATCTAAGCAATATAACTTGCAGTTGAACTTTGCTCAACTGCAATAAAATTACTATTTGACTCAATTTCGAAAAATAAAATTCATAGTTTTTTTTTTTTAGATTGTAGGCCAAAATTTTATTTTCATCAAAAACTACATTTGTAGTAAAAGTAATTGCCAAACTAAAAATATCACGCCAATAGTTTCACCTTTTTTTTCTAAAGAAAGCTAAGTATATTTCATAAAGTTCCGCACCAGAATACACATTATACTTGTGGTCACTGTGTAATTTACTTGCTTAATTTATACTCACACCTGCGCACACATAATTCAACTGAATTCTGGTATCACTAAATTCAATTATTTGTTGGTAATGTATGATACATGTTGCGGCGTACGTTTACGTTAGTTATGCTTGCGCAATGGTAATTTGAGAAGATACATTTGCACTTATATTTGACAACCAGCTATATGGCCTCAAGCCACGAATCTCCTTAGTGTCTTTCATTCATATTTTCATGTTTTTGCTCCATCCTTTCAGCAATCGTTTTACAACGAATGTCATATAAAACACGCCACCATCATCAATTGGCGAATGGTTGTAGGCGGAAAGTTGATTTTCGGGGGAGTAAATCAAACTTTTTTTTGATATTGTTCGCCACTATGATGACATCACACTGAATCTATGACAAAACGAAACAATGTTAGTTTGAAATTTCAGTTGCCGTAGCAGATTTTCTGCTGGAATACATTTTTTGCTGAAAGCGAGGACGTTCACTAATAACGATAGTTAAAAATGCTTTGAAGTTAGGCGCTAATTACATATACTTCATTGTCTGTTATTATAATATTGGTTTGAGCGTAATAGTACAAGCCGATTTGGATGAAAATTTTCCTGACCATTTGTTTATCAACATACTACGAATATCCCACTATAGAAGATATACTGGACCCAGCATCAAATATGAAGTGAAAAATCCGCTCGCAGCGTACGGAAAAGTATACAAAAATACTCTGCAAGCTTAAAGTAATAAAAGCATGTGTATTTAATTTAATCCAACTAACGTTTCTTTGATTCATATTCGCTACTGGCTTACTTCACATTATGAATTTCCAAAATCTACGTCAATGGCTTCGTTTCGCTGACGTCAATAGCTGGTGGAAAACAAAACATGACTTATTAGCCGACAGTTGTAGTACTACCCATTGATAGACTTATTGGCTTCGATTCGACATTGTGCACGTCTAACGACGAATCGTTTCTTGATTAGCTTCTTGTTAGACTGACTATCTAAGCCATGAACTGATTTTTCTACTTCTATTCCACGCGCCACTAGATCGCATTCAAAGGAAAAGAAAACCACCAATCACGAAAAAAACGTCCAGAACGAAACGATCCAAATCAAATGTTCGAATTCAATTTCACACTAGTAATTTTCCTCTGCAGAGACGAGGTGCGGCGGCTCAATCAAGGTTCATACGTACGGATCAGTCTGTCGACTGAAGCAAAAACCGCGCCCTAAGAAGTCTTCCATTCTCGTATCATTCGGTATCGTCGTCATTATGATTGCTTTGTGACTTCCTGGGGCAGAAAACTTTGTGAAAAGAAGAAGTGCCGACTAATCTAATATCATAATGACTGGGGCTAGACTTCGGGGTGGAAAGAGGCTGCAACCACAATCAAAGCGATCCGATTCGATCCTTTCCTCTCCTTCAGCCGCTCAAACTCGTTTCACAGGCAAAGCATTAGAAACTCCGGATTCAATATCGAGTAGGTATACAACGGGAAATAAATGGTTTTCCAAGATGAAGACGACTGGGGCTTGGAATCGGATCCGCGTTCTCAGTTTCAAACTCGAAGCTTTTCTTCCACGGCCTATGCAGCTAAGTTGTATCTAGGAAGGCTAAGCCACTTGCTCCGATTTGGGGTTGTTCAACTCCGTCAGTATGCTCGTGTAGCACTCGACGCCTCACATTCATGATCTGCAGCCGTTCACGCTAGCTTGCCTAGCTGTAGCTAGGCTATAGCCTTAACACAGTTGTTATGATCGTGTCCTCTGGGTGAGTGCAGTAGGAATGGACAGAACGCAAATGATATCGTAATGTCTATATTTTTTTTATCGAAAAGTCCAAGCTCATGAAGATGTTGCAGTTATATTGAATTCATCGATACCTAATGAATCTCATACTTAGAGTTTTCACTTTTGTTCGCTGAGTAAGGGAAGTTGTGCATATATATATAGTTTTATAAATATATATATATATATATATATATATATATATATATATATATATATATATATATATATATATATATATATATATATATATATATATATATATATATATATATATATATATATATATATATATATATATAGGACCAAAAATGTGTCGAGTAAAAAATGAAGGTGTCAAATAGTTACAAGAATTTAAAAAAGGAAAAATTGGTTAAAGTAAGTAAATTATCGTAAAGTATAGATATGTAAAGGCAATTCTTGGCAATATTACATTTGGGCTATTCGAACAAGAGAGTCAGTTGTTTCATCTTATTTCAGGTATGTTAAGTACGCTCAAATGTTATTCTAGGCTCAATACAAGCTCGGCCTTTGCGTGTTTCGTCCATTGCAAATCAATCATAATCAGCTTTAGACGGAGTTTAATATTTTAATTTGATTGAAAAGCTGCAGAAATCGAAGTTACTGGACCGGTTCTTAGCTGGCTCAATTCTTGCCTTCAAAATTGAACCTAATATGAAAAATTCAAGGTCTATTGTCAAAACAAATCTCCGTAATCTCGGGCGTACCACAAGGTGGCCATTTTGGACTCGCTTTTTAAATATATTTATTTCTGATCTATCTGACGTCCTGTCAAATACACTTCAACTATTTGTATACACCTCAACAACTTTATCACATCATTGAAACTGAATAACTTGATAGTCTAGGCCTCCCACAAAAGAGAATTTCAAACATTCCTGTTATTTTCTTAATATTTCAAAGTCATGGTCTGCCTTATCATTTCTTTCCAATGGTCCTGAACATTCCCTTTCCTAAAATAGACTTTCGAATGTAGATCTTTTTCGCTGAGCTGAGTGTCTAGCCCACCGCAGACTGTTGAGCCTGATCTTATCGGTTACTGCACTCACATATTTCGCTGTTGTATAACCGGCAGAGTCGTCCATCCTCATGTAGCGGGACCAAATATCCATCAGAGAATTCTTTTCTCGCGCATAAGGTAACTCAATTTTTTGGCTTTCCAGAGAATATATGAGGACCGCCAAGATCATGGTCTTGTACAGCAGAAGCTTAGGCTAAAATAAGGCTCTATTGATGCGTGGATTTCTTTGTTGTTGTTGTTTTTATCTGTGATTTTCGACTTTAGATAGTAGAATATTTTAACTTGTTCAAAATTGTATTTGCCAAGCTTTTTCGAACGTGTACTTTTTGTTGAGTTTTCGTTACTTCCGATGTGAGTTTGGTCGATTTGACACTTTTCCATCCTGACGCTGCCACCATAAATTTGATTTTTACTTCATTTATACACGTTCTTCGTCGCCTGTTTGATTTTCATGAAGGATTCTTTCAAAGCAGCAGTCGTCGAAGAATCCCCACTTTATGTCCATTTTTATGATTCTCGTATGCTCACTCCGGCATGTGGCTTACTTTTTCAAGCGCCAGGTTGAGGAGGACGCGGGAAAACGTTTCTACTTGCTGTAAAAGGCTGCTGGTTGTGATTGTCTGTAAAAAGGATCCAGCTGTCTGAATCTAGCTTTGCGTATACTTTGTGGTCAGGCCTTTTTATTCTTATAATTTTTTTTCAGGATATCGAACTATCTCTCAAGACCAGATAAAGTTTTATCATAGCCACGTATAGCTTTGAAATCCACGAAAAGAGAGAATAGCTCAGGTTGCATTCTAGATGATCTTTTCTGATCTGTTGCTGAATTGAATGGAGTGAAGCCTCGCTTATATAGGCCGATTAATTTTTGAGCAAATGGGGCTATCGAGTCCAGCGGGATAGCGGAAAACACCTGAATGACGATACTCAGCAATGTGATTCTTGTATAATTGCTGAACTCTATAGCGTGTCCCTATTTGATATAGGACAGATCAGTTCAAGATGTCAGTCGTCATCTATAGTCTCACTGTGTAGACCTTCAGCACTAGTTGATGAGCGGCATAATGTAATGTTCGCCTACATATTTAACTAATTTGGCGGGTATTCCACTGACTCTGGCCAGTTTGTGGCGTTTGATCCGTTGGATTACACCGATAGTATCTTCGATATTTGGTGGTTGAGGTATTTGTACGTTATCAGCTATCAGGGCCTCTAATTGACCGCCCTCTTCGTTGTTTAGCGGTTCATCAAAGTACTGAACCCATCACTCTAGTATTTCCGATTGATCAGAAAGGAGATTTTCGTTTTTCTTTGCACACTCGGTGCGGTTACTCCCTGTATAGCTTGAATTCACTGCTTGAGCTCTGAGGCTCTCTTTTTGTCTCAGTGAACCCGCTTCTCAATTTTCTGAGATACCGATAAGCCTGTAAGCGTGAACGCGTTCTCTGGCTCCGTACGTAGCATTCTTACGGTCGGTTGCTAGTTTGCAGTCATCGTCAAACCAGACGTTCAGCTTTTTTTGTCACTGGGGCCTAAGGTATACCGTCTAACTTTAAGACGCATGCCAACACTTCAAAGGATTATCATCAAGCAGCTAATATTTGGTATATTTTCACATGTGATTCACTATGCTCAAAGATACTCATTTTTGAATATCATTGTTGAAGATAATATCCATTTTTTATCAAAAAAAAGAGTGAGAAATTACATCTACTTAGTACACTTACATAGTATATAAAAAGTTCATCAAGGAAACAATACATATTGAGATGATCTAGGTAAGTATTCAAGTATATAATATTCAAGAACTTAAAAAGGAATAAAAATAGTGATGAGGTCAAAGATAAAAAGTGGTTTTCAAAAAGATACAAACTTATGGATGCCAACGAAATTCCGGACCCCAATGACTTCACGAACTCAAAGGAAGCACCTGCTCATTCCGCAAAATCAGAAGCAGCTTTTGACCTGTCCGTTCCGAATCATCTGTCATCATCTGTCATTCCTGTCACCCCAAACAAATGTGTTATTCTACAAAGCTCCTAGAGAGTTCAGGCTAGCACTTGCGAAAAACCACGTTAAAGTTTAAAGTTTAAAGAACTACCAAACGGACAATAGGCTAGAAGTGACGTAGGGATAGGCCGTCTTCACAGTTCACCTAGAATACATTTTCACAAATTTTATAACAGCAATATGCAACTTTCTATATATCTCTGAACAGCTGCAGCCAATCGCATTCTCTTAGCTTTCTAATTTCTTCAACGCTATCTTCGAAATCAAATATTATCATCGAAGCATGGAAAACAGGCGTAATGATTCCCAAGCTTCGTAAAGACTGTTCCTGCGAGAAGTCATACAGACCTATTCTGCATTCGCAAAATTTTCGAAAAAGTTCTGCTGCAAAAACTACTTCCAAGACTTGAAGCTACTAGTTGAATTCCGGAACATCAATTTGAGTTTCCTAGACATAGCACCATCATTCAACAGGTCCGTAGGATCACGTCAGAAACGTCAGGTACACGTACTATTCAGCAGTTTTTTTTAAACTCAAGCCTTCAATAAAGCTTGGCATGAATAGTTGATCTTCAATATCAGGTCGATGCATCCGGAAAGCTGCCCTGAAATATTCTTCTCCTACCTATGCTGGTGTACCTACTTGCTTGAAAGTGTGGTGAGACTTGTTCTTTGTGCCATCTTCATTCCTCATCTCTTAACAAGTAATAGACGACGAAATTATTCTATGCGCTAGTTCGCATCTTTTTATGACAACCCAAGCCTACAAGCTCATATCTCACTTCTTGCAGAAAGGCTGGCAAAGTAAAGAATCAGACAAGTGATGTGGATCAACATAAAGACTTTGGCATCATCTTTGATCCGAAGTTAAAATTTTTTGCTGCTGTTAAGTCTTCAAAAGTAGCTGGTTTTGTTCTGCGCTGATCTTGCTTTGCAATCAATATCAACACTTTTTACTTCTCCTGTCTTCTTACTTTTTTCTTTCTCTTGTTCGTAGCATTGTTGAATATTGCTCCCAAGTGTGGTCTCCTTGTTTCGTGAGCCTGTCTAATGCTGTTGAATCCGCTCAGCGTAAATTTACTCGCTGCCTTTTGTACAAGTTTAATGTAGCTTATTGTCCTTATGATGACCGTCTGCTTTTCTTAAATCTGCATTTGCTGAGTACCCGCAGAATATTCCTGGATGTATGTCTTCTTTATAAACTTTATCATGGCTTACTCTCTTCCAATATTCGCGTGTGTCATTTCTTACGTGTGTCTGATCGACCGGTTAGAACTCAATCGCTTTTTCTCACTCCCTACTCTTGTGTATTTTAACTCAAAAATACCTAGGATAATTAGAAGCCATGATGAACATCAATTTTGTTCTTTATCCATGTGTTTTTTCAATCTTTTAAAAAATATGTTATTGATATGTTAACGTAGCCTCTTAGTTTTACTTTTTCTTTTATTATTTTTATTCGTTTCTTTTGCTCTATATCAAGGATTTTTGGTTTTTTTTTGTACCTCATTTTATAATCGAATTTTCTGTCAAATGAGATTTGAATAAATAAATAAATAAATTAATAAATAACTAATTCACGTTAACCAGGAAAAGTGATGAGATGACCCAGGATAGAGCCCTGTAGAACACCGGTTCTGGGCTCAAATGGATAGGATATACAGGAGGATCAACAGGATGATCAACAGGATCAACAAGGTCGATCGTATGGGTATGATACATACTCGATACTGTAATTATAGAAACCAAAGCTATGTTATTTGAAAGAAGAAAGTTATGACCAACATGATCAAAAGCTTTGAAGATGTCTGTATATACAGCGTGAACCTCAAGTTGAGCCTCCAGAGCTTTAGTAACAAAATACGAGAAGTCTACGAGATTTGTTGATGTTGAGTGGCTTAGCAGGAAACAGAGCCGCTTTTCTACAATGAGATATCCATATTCATTCATGATAATGTCATGCAAATATCGTTTAAAGAATTAGGAATTTAAGAATTGAATGAATTATGGTATTTTTTTAGAGGAGAAGAAATCAGCATTCAAAAAGGCCTTTATTAATAATGATGGTCAGGCCAAGACTTAATGAAGAGCCCGTCATTTCAAAAATATATTGGGAGCCCTTCGATGTCTACGCTCGTGGATGATTTCAGTTTTCCTATAGTTGACTTATTAAAAGAAGACGTAATGCAACACGTAGAGGAAAATGATGTCGACAGTTTGCCTGAGAGCTCACGAAGAAGCGAAACTAAGGAGGAAACAGGGTGCAACAAGGTATACTACTGAGCAGGAATTGAATTGAAAAATATTTTTATTACAAATTATTTGTACAATCTTAACCTAACTTACAGTTTAATTAACAAGAAAAAAATTTAAAATCTAGCGGCTATACTATTTTGGCCTGCTGGCTCTTATCGTTTTTTTTTTGGGAAAAATTTTGTTTCTTACGCATGAATGATATTACCCAGCCTGTATAACAGCTGGGATTACATTGGTTATAGTTTCCTTAAACATTACCTTACACTTAAATTACGATCTAACCTATGTCTAATTATAATTACTTAGCCTAATTACATCTAATCTTAACCTAGGTCTTAAATCTAACTCCTTCTGTTTGACGGGTGTAGTTGAAAAGCGGATCCATAAGCTGCCGCTGCAATGCTATCATCGCGGGGCGCATAAATGGCTCATTAGAGCCACCTGTATCAGTCCATTCTCTTGTCCGTCTGTCTGTCCGTAAAATCTTGTCGTTAATTCCACAGCTCGGCCCCTAAGTGGCTTCAGTCCTGACTCCTGATACAGGAGGAGGTTCTTCGACCACTTTTTAGCTACCGGGTTGTAGAACCTGCCAGTGCAGAAGCGCAGGATTCTTCTTTCGAATACCTCCGCTTCTGCCATGACAGTTTTTGAACAGGTAATCCAGGATGGGGATGCATATTGGGCGGATCAGGGTCTGATAGCAAATGGATTAAGCTTTGGTGATCATGCCCATCTTTTTGGCGAAAAGAGGTCGGAAATGCGGTTTTGGAAGCTTTGATTTTCCGCCGCAGAAAGGGATTAAATTTTAAAAATTCCTGGAAATCGATTCCGAGGTGCTTTAGAGATGGGCCAGGAGTAATCTTAGATGTTCCGAACGAGACAGCGAGTTTCTTGGTCTTGTTGCGAATAGTTTGAGATCCCCGATACTTGGAGGGATTGCGAAATATGCAAAGCTGAGTCTTACTGCTGTTTGGTTTGATGTCCCATTCGTCAAAGTAAAGAGTTAGTTCTACCAAGTAGTATTCCCTGCTCTTCGCTGCTTTGAGCGGGTCTTTGAGCGTGTCATCGGCATATTGGAGGATTTGGACTTGTGGTTGGTCCACTGGAATAGGAAGGTCAGCGGTGAATATGGTATAAAGAATTGGTTCAGTGACAGAAACTTGTGGCACTCCTGATGTCACAGGTTTAATGATAGAATCTGCTCCATTAACGCTGACATAATAATGTATGTTGGTAAGAAAGCTTGCGGCGAGTCTTATTACCTTCTCCGGGAATCCAAACTTGATCAGCTTAAACAGAAGGCCTTGGTGCCAGACGGAATCGAAAACTACTGAGCAGGCAGATTACAACTGGTTTGAGAGGAGGTGGAGTGGATGGTCAATAGCAAGTCAAAATTTTCAATCGACTCTAAAGTGCTCGTCTATAAGTCCGTCCTGAAGCCAATCTAGATCTTACAAGCAGCTCGCTTATCAAAGATTAACATCATCCAGCGAACCCAATTAAGAATACTTAGAACTATCACTTGCACCCCTTGGTACTTTCGTAACGCTAGCCTCCACAAAGGCTCGCAAATTGAGACGACTGCAGGGGAAACTAAGAGCTACAGCAGAAAATATTATGCAACCCTTGCTCATCAACCCAACAATTTTACCAATTGAAACGAACTGAATCATTAGACCCTCCATCTCTGACGTAGAACAAATTACTTTGTATAGTCGTTTCCTTTGGTATTCAATTTCTTTTATATTATGAATATTTTAACTCTAAAATACTGATCTCAAGTTTTCTCTCTTTCATTTTATGTCGTTAACATTCTTTCATTCAATTGAGAGAGGTGCACATCATTTGCTCCAGTATGTAAGATACTCCAACTAACTGCAGCTTTTTGTACGAAGGTATCAATCAATAAAGTTACTTAAAAAAATGTTCTGCATATATAGTCTAAAATTTTGGATTAGACTCGCTAAGCTGATAAGCGTAGAACAACCAGTACTAATTTTCAGTAACAAGAAATCGCAGGATTTTTTTTTGTTATTGTTTAAGGACTGTTTTTTCTCGTTTGTGTATTATTCCTTGTTTATTGCATTTATAGTTATGCATTCATCGAAATCCTATTATTCAGAAATTACTACTATAGACTAACTCAAAGTAAATAAACAGGCAATACTCAAATAAACTATCAAAGTTTCTTTCGAAATTGGCTCTTTTATTGTTAGAAAAAAATCTGAATTCACGTTACGATTGTGCTCTGAATCCATGTATAAGTGACCAGTCCAAACGAAATTCTCAGACAAAGCAATGCAAATATATTACCATCTAAGCTTTTCAAACAGGAAATGAATTATTATCATTATTCCGACGAGTTTCACGATCTCGTTTTCTATGCAGGCAATACAAAAGCTACTCCTTAGCGTCATGCATATAATAGGCTAGCCATGTATGGTGAATGTTCTTCTTTCCTAAATCCATCCATTCGGACATTAGATAGCATATGTTGCGGCATTGCCCGAATACACGAAAACTAGATGAGGCAACATTTTTTTTTATTAGCACCATCATCGTCAAGAGCCACAACACAAAAAGTTTCCATTTAATACATTTTAAGCTAGAAAATCTGGACATTGGAAATTTTATTCCGAAACTAAGAAAAAGGCAAAGATAAAATTGTTTATTTGTGTTCGTGTGTTATTGCTTTTGGTGGCTTTGGATTGTGGCCAGATTTTGGGTCATCGAGGTTATTAGCACCATTCAAACATAGTTTGATTAGCCTGGAGGATTGTAGTTCCTTCTTGATGTTTTTTTTTTGGATTAAGCTAATGGCGGATCGAAGAGAAGATTTAGGACGGGTTTATATCGTTTTTCGAAAGCTTTGAATACATTATTAGAATCTGAGATGTTAGTGATACATGAATATTCGTTTCCTTAATGATGAGTGGGCTGTGGGATTTATTTAATTAGCTATATTTCCTGGGCATTCATTTTAACTTGTGCTTTTATCATTTGAAAAAAAAAACAATAATTATTAAAGCGTTTTTTTTTGGGAAAATTAATGCATTCATGTGTATATGTCTGTAAGTACTTTACAATACAAATCAGTGCACTTTGGTGGGCTTTTCAAATTCAAATTTTTCAAATTTATTTCGTAATGTTTCACATGCTTGTATACAAATGATCAAAAAATGATCACCATAATTCTAGAGGATTTGAAAAATAAAATGCAGCTTTGCAATAAAAAGGAAGGAAAAAACTTTTAATAGCTAATCAGTTACCTAATATCTTAAAAAGCTAAATTCGAAACATAATGCAAAACAAAAGTCAATCAGGCAGCCATTTCCAAGGCAACAAATTCTCTTTTATAAAATAAAGATTTAACCAAACCTACCAGTTTTGGTTCGTTATTCACCAATTCGCCATAAGTTTTGCAAAGACATTGGCCCAACACTACCAGGATTTTCAAGCTTCGCTGTTGAAACGAACTTAATCGTTTCATCCTATTATACTGTCTATCTTTGGTTAGAAAAAAATTGTTTTCGAAATTTCGACCAGAGCAGAGTTCCCGAAAAAGTATGCAGGTGTGCCAATATGTTTTGCTCTAAATTCAGTGTTTTGAACAAAATTATGCAAATCTACGATGCGAAAGGTGGTGGGAATTTGAATAATTATGAGAGGAAACAAACAAATTTCTAGACTATTCGTTCGAATAGGATCCGATGGCTGGTCATTTTGCACTTAAGTATTGTTTCCATGGGTCGATGTCAATTTAACGAATTTGTAAGCTCTGGACTGAAAGTAGAAAAGAGAAACAATACAAAACAAGCATCATTCGAGTCTGAGTGGATATTGGGTTGTATAATGCAATCAAAGTATGTACTTGCAATAGGAGAAATTACGGTTAGACCAATTAACATATAAAAGTATCGTACCATACGCTTATCGAACACATCATTTTATTGCCAGTTAATTTGTATTGAAAATTCAACCTGATATTTACCGAAACATTCCTCCTCGTATCAAAATGCCGCTACCCAAACCACGATCGATATAGTAACTCCAACATACTTAAGTTTTTCCTTTGAATTAACATATAATAAACATTTTATAAGTTTAGCCGAAACAGAATCGTATTAACATTCAATGTTTATCAGTGCGTTGATGATCGCAGTACAATTAACAACGTGATTACCAAACTTCACTACCGTCCCGTTTGCATGCCATAAACCACAGGCGGATTACAAAATCACTTCGGCCAGGCTTAAGGTTCAAGTCTGCATCTCTGATATGTCTCAGTGCTGGCTACCATACTATATAACCAAGCGAAATTACATATTCATGTGATGCCCATTCCCAAAAAGTCAAGAAACCACAACAAACTTGGTAGGCCTAGTAATAAAAAGGTCATAACTTTTCAGCTTATTGCCTTTGTGCGAACGGGCCCTAAAAACTTACAGCTATTCTTCGGAAAGTTGGAAGATTTTGAGAGAAATAGTTTCGAAGCTAAGTAAAAGTGTTGCCATTGAAGTGGATAGCAAGAAAAGAAAATGATTGCAACTTTCGCAAAATAAAGAACAAACGCGGTAAGTAATGTTTTTTCGTCAGGGCTGTGAGTGATAATGTCTATACCACACAGGATACGACAACCATTTAGCGAACATATGCTAGTAAAGTTTGTTTGTTTCTTGTGTAGAGATTTGAACTGCTCAATTCTCTCTTCTAAAACCCTAATAAGTTTTCTTGACTACATAAATTCATAGAAAGTATTATTAATCAATAATAGGTTTATTGGGTAGTTGAAGAGGGCTGTCGTTTACGGGGTTTGCATTAAGGCACCAGTTTGGGCCCCTTTGCCGTCTTTCGCTGTCTGGTTAGAGTTGCCAATGTCAAATCCGCTAAATTGAATCATCTAACTCACTGTAGCGGTAATAGCCACTTCTCTTAACTCTTGAAAGTTGTAGGAACCTAGAATGCTGTTTTCTTTTATCTTTAGAGCTGGACATTCGTAAAAAGTATGCTCCATGGTGTTCTCTTCGATCTAGCATCAGTCTTAGGGTACGGACAAGATGGAGCGAAGAGATCGTCGAGAAATGAAATTGGTCTGAATCGATCTCGTCGCTACTATCACATTTCTGCTTTGGTCGTTGCTTTGACATGGAAATATATGAACCATTTCAGCGCGTTGCTCGACTCGACGCTCTCGTCGCTCCGTCTTGTCCGTGCCCTTATTCTTTTCGCATGAGATGAAGTAAAGCAATGCTCTGTGAACATGCCAACCGTCGCTTTCAAGCAATTTTCTGTAGCGCAGTTTTCTGCTCTTCCTTGAATTGAGCGATAGCCGCGATGTCTGGACTACCCTACAGTTTGTCCTATTTTCCCATACGGACTTTAAATTCTTTGATGTATCAGTATCTGACCGTTGTACGGTTACAAAAAGACAATTCTTTGTTTCTGAACTTCACTTTGCCAGCTCGTTAGAGTTTTCGTTGCCTATGATATCACTTGACCCTGGCATCAACATAATACAAGTAGGAGTAAGTCTTGTCTTTTCATCGACAGCCACTTTCCTCGCGTCAACTTAAAAAACAGCTGTATGGTACAAAAGCGAGAATGGCTACCGTTCTGTCGATGTAAATCGTCATTAGTTTGGATGTTCCACCAGTGTAGACTCAACTACCATGCGTATGATATATATGTCAGACTGAAAAGAAGTAGCACTTATATACCACCAGGTTCAGATCCCTTGAATAAACCCCCGAGCTAACTCTAATGACCGTCTTCGATCTGTTCGTGTAAATCTAGTGGCTATCGATGTCTCACTTAACCTTCAAGCCTATTTTTGTGGGTCTCCTGACCTAGAAGTTCCTGTGAAGGTGTATTATTTTGCTTATGTGGTCCCCATCTTCAGCAATAAGACCACACCGTCTCCGGCAATCCATTAAAATACTGATCTGGCCCATTAATTTGAACCGAACCTCCTGCCTGAACTTTTAGCTCGTGCTACCTCTTAGCATGTACTTCTGAGGATGATCCAATTCAGCGGCATAAGTCCCAGAACTATGCTTGGGATGTTTTTCAATGCATCTGTGAAATATTTTCGAAGTGGTTTGCAATGCACCCGCGATAATCTTTGCAGTCTGGCTATTTCCTTGACATTGGTCTAGCATTCTGTTACCTTCGTCCAAATAATTGCAACACACACCAAAATCAGCCTATCTACACAAGTAAATATACATTAGAGCCCTCCAAATGTTTATTACCAAAACGTTCGGGGGTTGAAGGCCAAAGCCCATGAACTTAAAATTTCCTCAACTGAAACCTGTCTAACTGAAACCTGGCTGACTGGAGATATATTCAATAACGAAATTGTAGCTCTCTTTACTGAAATTTGACCTCTCTTCCGCGAAGATCGTGATCGTTCAGCAAGTGGTTTATCTCATGGCGACAGTGTTTTAGTAGCTGTTCGCAATTCACTTAGCGTGACCTCCTCTACCGGCTTCATGCCTTCTCCGCCTGTTGAATGTATCCTTGTTCGTATATCTGTTACTCCATCTACTGCATTACTTGTATCCTCGATTTATATCCCATGTTATAATCCTATCGCAGTTTATGAGCATTTTTATACGGAGATTTCTTCTTTTCTTAACACCTACTACCCATTTTCTTCTTTCATATGGTGATTTTCTTTTGTTCTTTTATATGGTGATTTTAATACTCCCAACTTAGTCTGGGATATAAATTTCACTGAAATTCTATGAAAGAGCAATATTTTATAGCAACATTCTGCTTTTTCTCTCTTAGTTCTTGTTTTCAGTTGAACAGTGTGCCTAATATTATTTTGTTATGCGCTGCTCTGACGCCTTAAGTCAGTCCTGACCCTCACCATCCGCCTTTTGCTAAGAACTTTCGTTCACCTCATTTTCCTAAGAATAACAATACATCTGTGCTGCGTTATAACTTCGCTAAAGCAGACTTCACTTGCATGTCCAGTGAAATTAATGCTGTCAGTTGGATTGTTTTTCAGAGATCTAAATGTTTATGCGTTCTATGCTATTTTGTCAAATCTGGTTTCCTGTCACACTTCCACTTTCCGTATTAGAAAAGGTGTTGATCCTCTTTGGATAACCGTTGACATGATACGTGCTCTTCAGACCAAAGACGTGGCGCGTTGTAGATTTTGAATCTCCGGCTTAGAGGTTGATCTTCTAAGATACAATCATCTACTCTCGTATGCTAAAAAGATGGTTAAAGAGGCAACGAGTTCTTATAGTCACATCAAAGTCTCCATATCATTCTATATCATCCTGTCAACAGAAACTCTTCTGGTCTTATATCCATTTCCTTAAAACATCTAAATCTATCACTTCTGTGAGGTACCGAAATGATTTCTCTGCTTCCTTGCCTTATGAAATATGAGAGCTGTTTGCTCGTTTCATTTCTTCTGCTACCTCTCAGCTTAGTTCGCCCTTCTCTGCCAATATCTTCTCTTTAGATGCTAATAGTTTTTGTTTGTTTTTGACGAACCTGTTGGAGTTTGAAGGTTTGCTTGCTAACCTAGACAGTAGTGTCAGCTGCGGGTCTGACAGTCTGTATCATTAACTTTGTGTGTTCATTTATCTGTTCTCTTTTGACTTTAGTATTTCTTCTTGTACGTTTTCACTCTGCTTGAAATCCGCAAATATTTTTCCCACGCTGAAAGCCGGAGATATCCCTTTTATCTTGCTTCAGCAAGCTTTTCGATAGAATTGTTTACAATAGAGCATATCCTATAATTGAACCTCTTCTCGCTACCGAGCAACCTGGTTTCGTCAAAAGTAAGTCAACAGTTTCCAGCTTACTTTCATTCCTTACTTTCATACCTCCGCCATCGACTAGCAAAAGCAAGTGGATGAAGGCTTTTGGCTTTGTGTTCCATGAAATTCTCCTCTCAAAGCTCGATGGCTTCAATATTTCGGGTCAGTTTCGTTGCTGGTTTTCTTCATACCTTCGTAATCGTGCTTGTTTTGTAACGTTTCATTATTTTTCTTCTTCCCCTTTTTTCCTGATTGTGATATTTCGCAAGGGTCGATTCCTGGTCTTCTTCTTTTCCTCCTGTTTATAATTGATCTTCCTTTCCTTTTCAAATCTTTGTGCCTTTTGTACGCTGACGATCCGAAATATTCAGGTTGATTGAATCAGTGGATGACTGCTCCCAGCTGCAGGGCGACTTGTCTGCTCTGGGCAACTGATGCTCCGTCAATTGTATTAACCTTAATGTTGCTAAATACTTCCAGATGTCTTTTAAATGTAAATTATCTCACATCATGTTCTCCTATTTTATTAAAAATTTGGAATATATTTGAAAATTTTAGAATTACATCGCATAGTCAAGAAGTGAAAAAAATTACTGGCAACACTATCATGAGTTTCGTTTTTATTTCATGACTGCACTATACGTTATAGGGGAAAAACGTTATCTTGGTCATTGAATTTTCCAAAAATTAGCATAGCTGGTAGCTGCAATCAAATTTGGCAACCAAATGCCTATGAAATTTAGCTTGGTAAGAGTAAGCTATTGTGGATAAGAGTTTATAAGCCAAAATACAATTTTTTTGTCAAGATGGTACCACTACCACAGGACTGTCTAGATTTTAAAATCGCTTTTATTAGATTGGGTCCTACTGAAATCCAATACATTCATTTCATTTGTATCTGACTATCGGGCTGTGGGTTTCCGTGAACAAAAGTTTCGGATGCAAAAAAATATAGGTGTATTCGGGAAGGGTTATCGTTCTTGTCCGATATGCAATTTCATAAGTTTTACTTTGGCTGTGTAGACAAAGCATTACATGAGTTGTTTTGTTTTCTAAAAAGCGAAAATTATTCAGGAGGGTCGATGATTTGAAAGTTTTCATTTTCAGTGCTAGCCGTATCTATCCCCGTATAATATCAATACGTCCTGTAAATTTCATATTGGTCTGACAAAATCAATATGAAACTTACAGGACGTATTGATGAAAACAAAAGTTATCGCAACTCAAAATTTAGGCACCTAACGTTTAAAATTTCCAAAATGATGTCCTATCGAAATTTGAAGTACACTGAAAATTTGTTTCGCATTCTTAGTTTTTTTGAAAGTTATTTGTTGATAGACTTATAAGAGTGCTTAAAATATCACTTAAATAGCCGCCGCCGCCAAAGGGGTAAAAATTAATTTCATTTGGTGGGATTGGACCTATTCCGCACATGCACCAATGCATCCAGAAAATTTCAGCTAAGATGGTTCTCGAGAAATAGTCACTGCATTTTTTTTTTCCAAATGGGTCAGCATATGCGCGTCTCAGATAACAATGCTTCAGCTGGAATGTAGTGCGTATGCCGAGGATACTCTCTTTTTCCTTATCATTGATACTGCATTTTGTTAAGAGATCCGGGAAACTATGGCAGACTGGGAGTATGAATATAATGGGTCTTTCTGGCCTGAGCCACTTGCTTTTTCCTAAACCCACACACCACACACTATCCCAATCTCAGCGATTCAGGGGACGAGTAACAAAATAAAAGCAAAAGTAGGTGCCTTTTTTGCACACCCCAGCAGATAAACTTTTGTTAAGTATATTGAATACAACAACAAAATTGTTTGGTGTATTCAATATACTAGTATTAAATCCAGTGTATTAAATCCAGTGTATTAAATCCAGTGAACATCAGTAATGGTTTCACTAAAGTTGCAATGCATTAATTAAAAGATTATATTTCTCAGGAGGTTGATCTTCTTTTAATTTTTGTTAATAACATACAAGAAATAAAACAATAAAATCAACTGATTTGTCGAAACTTCCTCTCGTCAATGCAAATGAAAATACAAAATTTCAAGTTAGCGCCAATGAGTTAACTATTTCCGAATTAATCAAAGAACTTGGCGAAAAATCGGATAACGATGTTAAGGTTTCCAATACTAGTGCTCTTATTTTACATTTGGCAGAGAAGCGAAGTCATTTCCCCTGAGGAGCTGAGAACTTACCCAAAAGCTATCCTAATATTAATGAAGGTAACATGATACATAAACAATATACATTATCACCTGGTCAATAAACATTATCACCTGGTCTGTACAGTAACTGGCTTGTTTTTCACTGCATATAATCCAACTTATTTTAATTTTAGGCAGTAAAGGTAGCTTAAAGATTGTTTAAAGTACAAAAAGAAGTTTACTGGAAAATTTCGATCCGACAAATCTGTCGTTTTATTCTTACCAGGGTTGATCAATAAGTAATGATAATGAATATAAACCGAGGTGATTAAACTTAAAAGATATATTTATTTTTCAACATAGTCTCCGAACAAGTTAATACATTTAGTCCATCTTTTTTCCAAATCCAGTATACCCTGAGAAATTTTTTTTTGTCTTTACTCTTCCAAAACGCCTCAACAGCGGCCACCACTTTCCTATCGTCTTCAAATTTCTTGCCCCGAAAGTGTTCTTTGAGCCGTCACTGGGAGCTAGATCTGGCGAATTGGGCGGATGCTCAAGCAGCTCGAATCCTGTTTCTTGAATCGCAGCCAACGCAACTGCAGCCTTGTGAACCGGTGCGTTGTCTCTATGAAACACCACTTCGGCTCGCAGTTTGCCGCGCCATTTTTTCTCAATAACCTCCCGCAGTCTTTTTATTTTGCCTGCGCAGTAAGAGCCTGATATAGTGGCTTCCTTTCCCAAATATTTAACTATTTTATTTCTTTCAGTGACCCAAAAAACTGATGCATAGCCTTCCCTGACGAACTCTACACCTTGAATTTCTTCGGCAGCGGTTCCCAGGTCATCGATTGCTGTTTGGTTTCTGAATTAAAATGGTGGATCCAAGTCTCATCCATAGTTACGAAACGTGACAAAAACTTCTCCAGATCTGCCTGGAGCTTTTCGAGATTCACCCTCGAAACGTCGACTCGATTCTACTTTTGCTCGTCGGTTAACATTATCAGCACCAAACGCGCAGAGACCTTCTTCAGATGGAATTCGTGGGAAACGATTCTTTGAACACTGCCATACGAGATCCTTGTGACGTCAGCAATATGCGTGATGGTCATTCTTTGATCTAGGAACACGGCATCTTCGAATTTTATCACGTTGTCTTCAGTGAGGAACATGGATG
Source organism: Nemotelus nigrinus (assembly GCA_947369275.1). Classification (NCBI taxonomy): domain Eukaryota; kingdom Metazoa; phylum Arthropoda; class Insecta; order Diptera; family Stratiomyidae; genus Nemotelus; species Nemotelus nigrinus. The sequence goes on from OX376372.1 coordinate 32,061,334, forward strand.
GGCGTCCAGCACGGTGTTCACCTTCAGTGGATGTTTTTCCCAGCTTAAACTTCTTGGCCCAGCGTGAAACGGTGGAATATGAAGGAGCAGAGTTTCTTAGTGATTCCACCAAGTCGCTGTCTATGCCTTTGGTAGATATTATTTTCAAACACAGGTACTTAATGACAGCTCTAATTTCGTTTTTCTCCATTTTGATATTCTCTCTTCGATTGTTCGTATTCAAATGGAACTGTGGCCTATTTTTATGCTGACTTAGTGAGTATATTTGGTAGTAAAAACAATTTTTTTTAATTTTATGCAAACTGGAAATAACCGATTATCATTACTTATGGATCAACCCTCGTATATAACGTCGCGTCCACCTTGGCCATGGGAGATGGCATAACATTCGACTTGCCATGGAAATGGAAAATGTAAACGGTACATGGTATCCCATATTTGATGGCATACCATAAATGTCAAGCCATAAGGCAAAACATTTGCATGGCCCTATTCTGACAGTTGCTCATTTTCAAAATGGCGATGTCGAGGGAAATAGTGTTACGAATCCTAAACGAATATAAAAAAAGATTGCTTGTGAAATTATATGTTCGCTTCTTCCTCAATTTGCGCCTTTCCTCACATTCTGCTTCCTCTGACCTTCACAGTGCTCTAAAACACCGGATAGCGCGCAAATGTTCACTGCTGAGCGACATTTTCAAAATGATATGGCATGACATGCCGTTGCCCAGGCACCAGATGACATGCCATAAACTGACATTCGTTGCCATCGCATATGGCAGAGCTCATGGCCAATGTAGACTCTAGGTAAAACGATAACATTGTTTACTTGTCATTTACTTACAGTTTGAATTTTAATAAATTTTGCAAAATTAACTCAATCGTTTTTTTATAGACCTCCTAGCAATATATCTTTTGCAGATAATTTGAGCTCAAATATTAAAAATGGCAGCCCCCAACTACATAAAACTTCCTACATTATTTTTGTTATTTTAAATGAGGCTCCGAGATTATTTCCATCCTACAAGTGTACCCAACATAAACATCATGGAACTTACTGTCAGAACTACATGCCGTAAAGCGTTTACGCATACAACTTCACTCACAAACTTAAGAGTCTCCTGTTTCAGTTAAGCTCACATGATTCCCCTAAAACGCAGAGAAGGTTAAAATTAATATGTATACTCCAAAAAGATATAGGTTCATAAATAAAAACGCAGAATAGTGGAACTTTACATGAGGAGCCTACTACAAGGCTAGTAGAATAAGATGCTTTTAGTCACACGGCACAACCTAAACTTCACGAACGTATCTGGGATAGAAAACATCCGAATAAGCTTTTTTTAGAGATTGGTATTCGGTTCTTGTAATTTATGGCGGTATAACGGAACCTAATTCATAGGAGGTAGATGGTAGGTATCGTGTGGTATCATGGGGTGTAGGTATTCACAGGTATATATTTGCATATCTTCTCAGCATATTTTCAGTAGGTAGGCAAAAGTAAGATTTCGAAACATGAATTGTGTAATTTTGAAGAGATGACTGTGTTTTGGAGGCGTAGAAAATTTGTTTATAATCTGACACAAAATTCAAATATTTACTTCAATTATTGTACAATGCTGAAAACAATTTCGACAATGAAGCTAAAGGAACTGTTTCCTAATTTCTGATATATGATAAGTATGCGAACATGGTATCTAAATAAACATACAAGATAGTTTCATTTCATTCGATTGATACATTGCCATTATCTAATTTTTCCACTCAAATTAAGTAAATTTTAAAAATTCAAACATGTGCTAAAGTTAAAATAGACCCGCATGTTTATGCTGGACATACTTAAGCTGCACATACGTTAGCATTTTCACTATGTGCAAATAGTGCTAAGTTTGTACAGAGACTAACTTTGGCCATCTTATTTCTATCAAGTTTACTTTAATCCATTCGTATCTACATATGTATGTTTTTCCCAAATAGGCCTGTGTTCGTAAATTCTGCTACTTATTATGGGCGAATTATGACGAATTTACCAATTCCACCTAGCTGCACCCAAAAATCACCGTTAAGAAATATTTCGATATGAGTTGCTAAACAAATTTCATGTCACCTCTGCCAGAATTACAATCCGAAGCAGTAAATCACCACGCATGCGATTATCTAGCCCTACCGGTTACCCAAAGTACAGACTAACGCAATCAATGAAGAAGAAAGCTGTCGTGTATGTATCATTACCGGGAATGGGAATGGGAGCGCGAATGGGGTACGTGGATACACACTAGGTACGCACTTCGAAGCCTCACATTATGCGCAATCACAGGTTCAAACTATGTTTTTCCGCGTGATCGCTATGTAAACCCCGGCATGGACACCAAAGTAACGTTCATAGCTCTGGGCAACAACGTTCCGATCTGATGAGAGTCAACACCACTTGCGTTTGTTTGTCTCCCATATTAAATGTTGCTTGAATATTTCTTGTGCATTCTGTCGCCTTTCTTCCATTCGATAGCCTCGTTGCTGACTGCCACCACGCCGGCCGGCCTCGTCTTTTTCCTCTTTCACCCATTTCTTCGATTGCTTCCACTCGAGCCTGCTCAACTGCAAGCAAAGAGCTGCTTTCACACAACAGGATAGTTACAGTTAGGGGTTGTCGACCTCCATAATTATGTTGGGGCTAGGCATTCCCAGAAGCGAAAGAAAGAAAGTTGGAGTGTGGAGTTAGTCGGCATCGGCAGCATAATGGCAGGTTATCGCTCAAGAATGGGGTCTATGATCGCGACACGCGGATCGCGGAACGATCGCGAGCTCCGAGCTATTGTATTCCAGGCACAGACCGAGCATCCGTTCTGCCTTCTGTCAATGCTATGCTAATCCAACGACTCGCGGTCTAATGGGGGAGGGCTCGACCATCATAATCTCCATCATCCTTTCTTCTTCTCAATGGACGGCCAAATCGCATACTACCAAATTTAGCAACCATGTCGCCGACGCAATCAGCATAACACACGCATGATTACTATTAACCCCCCGGGTCATGAGTGCTTCTTCATTTCCATAGAATTGAATAGCAAATGGATGGTTGGACGTTCAGTATGTTTCGGGAATAGCGCGCAGTAGGAGTTATGGTTGAGATATTCTCTTGGAAAGTTTTGTTGGAAAAAAACTTATTTGGATTTCAAGTGCTAATACATGCAAACATTATGGTCACGATCATTTAACAGGATTTAACTGGGTACATGGACAAACTCGAGAATTTGAACACGGACAAAGAGTTTGAAACCGCCAATTACTGGTTAACGATATCAAATAAATTACAGAATAAATACCGTATGTCGAATATACAGTTCATTTTGAAATATACAAATATGTACAAGCTTTTCGGGTTAACATTATTGTCGACTCGAGCCATTGGGAAACAAAAATTGATAGCAGTGCTGTTCAACACTAAGTATATCCAGTTCAAAAAGTCTTATGTTTCGTTACACATTCACTTTTACTATCTCGCTCCCAAATCTCTACTTCTCACTTAGCATCTAATAGGCTTTACTTATTCAAGGGAAAATAATTTATTCACCTATCTATGTACTTATTATAGGTATATATTGTCTTGAAGTTAACGAAAATAAACTTGATAACTACGTAAATTTAAATTTTAAGCAATATAATTCATCATTATGTTTGTTGACTAATTTTTGTTAGAATTTTAGTATTAGTCCATTCCATTAACACCCATTAATGTAAAATTGTTCAACTAAATCGAAAATCATGAAAAGTGTTTGTACACCTACCCTCTTATTAATAGGAAATCAAAGCTGTCAACAGTTAATAAATTGTTAATCTATAAGAGTGTTATGCAGCCTATCATTCTCTACGGTTGCCCTGTGTGGAATAGCTGCGCAAGATCCCATAGAAGAAAATTGCAAATATTGCAAAATAAATGCTTAAAAATTATTCTTAATAAACATTTTTATTTTCCTTTATATGAGCTATACTATGCTGCAGGACTTAAAATGATTTCAGTAACAGCTCAATATCGCCACCAAAAAATTTTCAATAGGTGCAATGGTTCCAGCAATCCTCTGATTGCTTCCCTATGGTTCTGAAACTTATAGCTCCCGGTTAATACCTATATGTAAGCTAGGCAATAAGTTTAGATTAAGTTTTCTTTTACTAAGGTAGGTTAGCATAACTCAATATTAGGTTTTAAGCTATTTTTTCCTAGAATTATATAACAGTACAGTCAATTCAACATTACCTAAGATTTATAAGTTATTTCCTACATAGGTGTAAAGGCTTGCCTAATTCAGATATTGTACTTCACACTATTATTCGAACACAATAAAGTTACATTATTATTATTATTATAAAAACTTGCTAATAAAGCTGAACGATTTGTCAAGCATCTCAAAGCCTTTCAAGCAAAATTGAGAGAGCAAATAAAAACGAATGTTGTGTTAATGGAGTCCAACAATAAGCTGCACGCACAGGAATGGTACGGTTCTACAATTGTCGAAAGTTTGGGTAATTACCATCCAACTTCCAAGCGCAAAGTCTTTAAATTAAATATGACGGACCTCCTCCCCCCAGTTTACCTATTGTAACAGCTGAGCGAGGAGCGACCTGTATATGGAAACTGTGCAGGTAAATACTCTGCCAGCTATGGGGGCTGCGTGCACAGCCTGGAAAACTTGAGACAGTTTTTACCTATAAATCGCAGGTAAACTACCAAACGCTATCTTAAATATCCTACTAACCAATTTAATGCAACGCCAAACAAGCCTGAACATATTGGACAGCTTTTGACATCATCTAAAAAATATTACATGTAATAATGGATGATATAATAGCTGAAATGATCCGATGCAAGTATGCAGCCCAAAACTCTACACAAACTTCATCCTTCACTAGCAAAAAATTAACCCAACTCGTCATATTCCAATTTCCACATGGCATGAATATTCTTAACTATACACACACACAAAAATGAGCTGATCCAATTTTCGATTGATTTGGTTGTGGAAGTTGGCATCATGCTCCTGCAGGAAGCATTCCTTAAACCCGAGAACCAGCTCTGGATCCCCAACTACATTTTATACAGGAATGATAGAATGACAGGTAGAAGAGGAGGTACTGCAATCCTCGAAAGTAATATAAAATACCACAAATAAGTTTAGAAATCCCTCTCATAAAAATGGGGACCGACTTTTTCGAGCTTATTGTTATTTTGACATACGCACAGAGCCTCACTAAAGGCTCTCATGCATTCTTTGATCTCGAAAGCGCAATCTTCTTTGTGGGAGATCTCAATGTGCACAATCACCATTGGAGAGCTGTGAGAAAAACAAGCTGAGACGGAGCCAAAGAAGTTCATCGAAGAATTGTAAGTAAATCTGAACATCCTTGTTGAGCCAATACATTTCGGTTTTAGAACCAGCGGCGTCCTATTTATAAGACTATCACACCGAGTTCACCAAAACATGCTCATCAATGTCCTCGATGAGCGGGCATCTGACCACATGCTGATTTTCTTTTACATCGATAGCAGTCTCATCGAAAACCCTCCAAAGTAAAAAGCCAATATCAACTGAGAAGCTTTTTGACTCGCACTAGCTAAAATAGCAAGCACAGAATCCACTTCAACGGCCAATGACTAAGAAGAGTCCGTAGAACCTGACATATTTCGCCAGGCAAAAGAGGACAACACGGTAACTACTCCGGTAAGAGACAAACCCTCATGAGTTCCCTTAATTATTTGAAATTTTTAAAAGAAACGCTTACAAACCAAATCCTTAGAAGAGCTAGAGCAACCAATCAAATACAGCAATATTAAAACTTGTAGTGAGAGGTCCTCATCGTGCCGTTTGTCCAAATATTTCCGATCAAAAAATATTCCGATAATGCCACCATGTCATAACATACAAGGTTTCATGTACAGGGAATAGCAGATTCCGTCATACGGGGAATAGCAGCAAAAATATACAGGGAATGGCAGATTCCCTCGCTGATTGTCAGAAACTGGAGACTCCGTAGAACATCTTATTAGACGATAACCTGGACGGGAAGAAGACCATGAAAAGAGAAACTAGGAGAACATTGCCGACCAACTTCCAGGGGTAGCAACAATAAAACCAAAAGACATATTCGAAATATAGACCTGGGTGTAAAATCTGAAACGACAGAAATCACTTTTGGTACATCAAATGAACAATCTCTAATTTTTACATTCAATATTCCATTTAAAGACGTTCTCAGGAACGTCAAAAATAGCTAGCATTTCACATTTTCCCAGAGCCGGAGGCCTATTAAACTAATTTATTCTATTGCCAAGGTTGCCGAACACGTTTTTCTTTCTCGTTTTGGCGAAAAAAAGCATTCGGGAACAAAATTATCTTGGGAGAACAATTTAGCCTTAAGCTTTCCCACTCAACTGACTTCTTAGCTCTTGAGTACTTGATATGGAAGGTTTTTTAAAAATCTAGCCTACGCGGATGACATTAACATCTTGCCACATCCGCAAAAGAGCTCCTGTTGAAACTGGACCAGGAAGTAAAATGTAATGAAACTAATGAAATATAACGAAAGATCGCTAATAAAACTTAATAAGGTACAAGCACGAGTTTATCGAAATATTTGATGATCCAGAGGTCACCAGAGTTATCAAACTACAAAAGCAACAATGAGCTGGTCACAGGCAGCAAGTGTGCGAATATCGAGAACCTAAAGAAGAATTCGAAGGACAAGCCGAGGGTCGAAAATCAGACAGGAAATGCTGGTCTGACTCTGTCGATGGAGACAGTGTCTCGCTTCTCAGATTTAGTGACTAGAGGATGCGGTCGTGTGACCGAGACTATTGAAAGAGTCGTCTGTTAGAGGCCACGACCAGAGAGGGGCTGTAGTGCTACGTCGTCGGTTACGCTGAGTTCAAGTTAGCAAGGAACTGGCTGGGTTATATTTGACTTAGCTAAAGTTGCGGGAGGCCCGGTAGCTCTGCTCGCTAAGGCGTCAGGCCGAAAAGCGGCGTGCAACGGGGCCTGCGGGTTCAAATCCCGCCAGTGCCATGGCTGTAAGCGTGAATGCGTGTGATTGTCTATGAGGGTGGCAAATGGGCCCAAACTGGTGGCTTAATGCTGGCCGCGTTCCCGGCAGCCCTCTTCACTAACCTAAACTAACCTAGCTAATGTTGCACACAGGACGTATATCTCAAATCACCTTTCCTCCGGAAATGGATCCTCTCTCAAGGGCAGAACTTTCCGTAAGAGAATCGACACATCTCTCTTGGCACCAGCCAATAGAGGCCGGAGTCCTGTAAGGATGATCCTTATCCCCACTATCCCATAACTTATACCAGCACACATTCCTATATTATCTTCCACATATCTAGGCAGGCAGATGTCATAGCGTTAATTCTACAATCTTCTACTAACACGCTTGTGAATTAATTCCGAAAATGAAAGATCAAATCAAGTGCGCATAAGTGACCGTAGATGTGCTATGATTCCTGAGCAATCATGGTCGAGAAATCTACCCATATCTTAGAATAATAATATAACAAACCATATCTCCTGCTTTTGTTAAAATAACATCAAAGCGGACATATTGTAGCTGAGCGCTAGATCGCTTACCTAGGTCCCTCAGTACGAACTAAAATTCAACCTAGTTCTAAAGGTGGTAGGGAATCTTCTCGCGCTGTTACCCCATTGCTTTTGGCATTGACCCGTGAATCCATCTTTTTATTTCTATTACTCTTAATACTGTTGAATATTAGTTTTAAATGTCATCTCCTTGTTTCGGTACTTGACAAATGCTGCGAAATTCTCAAATGTTGAGCACCCGCAGAGCACTCTTTGATGAATGGTTTCTACACAAATTGTTTCACGATCTACTTCCCACCAGAGCTCGCAAGTCTCAGTTTGTATCTGTCGCTAAACGGCCGGCAAGTATCAATCACTTTTTAAGTTCTTTTTGCTTGAATTGAAGTTTAGTTTCTTTCAACTCTACCTGGAATGCAAAAAAAAACTATGGTGAGATCCATTGTGGTTCTTAGTAGTTCTGCTTTGTAACTAAATTTTTCTCAATTGAAAAATAACTTTATTTTACTTCTTTAACTGTACATTCCTATCCTAACTTAGAATTAAATTAACAAATAAAAAACTTAAAATTTAGCACCTATACTATTTCGGCCTGCTGGTATTTATCGGTTTTATTATAATATTTATATTCTTTTACATTTTTTGATCTCAAACGCTAGTAATATTACCCAGCAGATGCAGAAGCTGATATCATCTTGACAATATTACCTACCTACTATTTTATCTTTGTCTTACGAGTAAATGCTATCTTATATACTATTTTAAATCTTATTCTAGGTCTGAAATCTGGCCCCTGTTGTGCGTTTCGGGTCCTTTATAAGTAACAGACTCATCCACGGGCTGCCGATGACAGGCAACCACTGTGGGGCGTATAAATGGCTGATTGATACAGCTGTACGGCCAAGTGGCCAAATTGTTCTCAAGCCTGTCTGTCCATCTGTAGAACCTAGTCATTAATTCTACAACGCTGTCCCTTAGAATCTTTAGTTCCGACTTCTGATACATAAATAGGTTCTTTGGTCATTTCGAAAATCTCCACATCTGCCACGGCAGTCTTGGAACAGGTAATTCAGGATGGGGATGCATAAGTTCGGATAGGCTGGATAAAGGTTTGATAGGAAATGGCTTTTACTTTAGTGGTAGTACTCATTTTTTTGGCAAAAAGATATCAGATGCGTTGAAATGCTGATTTAGCAGCTTTGATTTTACGCCATATATAAGGATTAAACCTCACAAATTCATGGAACTCAACACCAAAATACTTAAACGATGAGCTAGTTGTAATGTTAGAGGTTCCAAACGAGACAGCGATTTTCTTGGTGTTTTTAAGGAACGTTTGGGATACGAAGGATTTTTGGATGAGACTGTGGCTAGTGGCTCGTTGTATCTGTTCAGGAAGCAGTTGAATTCCTCCTTTACCATTAGCATGCTAGGAGCAGAGCAATCAGGTGGGACAGCATTCAACTGAGATTGGAATGTTGATGCAAACAGTATTGTCTGACGGTCAGGGTTGCGCACAGAAATATTGTCAATCGTCACTAGCATCTTCTAATTGTTTAAATTTATTTCCTTCAAAACGCCGGGGGTTGTCATCAACGAGGTTTTCAGTAGACGTTCTTTGCACCATCGAGATGAGCGAAGAGCTATTGAATGTGGCCACATTAACCAACTTACTTAAGAAGTGTAGTCAGCAGCTTAAGAGTAGCAACCAGTCCCTCAGTACCAGCTCTCGCCGCCAATTCTCACCCAATAAAGTCATTTGCTAACCAAGATTGACATTAGCCATAAATATGCCCGGAGAGGTTGGGGCTCGCTGGGCGCCAGTGCCAGAAGGAGCAGTACCTCTTAGCGCCTATACGTATCAGATGCCACTTCTCCTGTAATTCGAGACGCTCTGCATCACAAACTACTCTGTACTACAAACTACTGTGTATTCATAAAGGTTATTGATTTGTGATCACGGTTCCCTTCTTGTCTATAATCGCATAGACAACATTTATCGTCTCTAAAGCTTATCAAAGCAGAGAATAATTGATACGGGAAACTCGATCGTTTTGCGGAATAAGCCTCCGAAAGCAGAAACAAATTGGAATTGTTTTTGCGGGATGATTAAAATTGAAAAATTTTTATTTATCTTGAAAATTTTATTTGACAAAGTGGTTTCGAAAGCATGCACTGATTCTCATCAGACACCAGCACACAGTGCATACTTGACTGGTGTGACCACTTGCAGTTGGAAATCATTAATTGTTATTTACGCTGGTTGTGACAAATTTTAACATCTCCGACTTATATCCATGGAAATAATTTACTCATAAAGGTTATTGATGGGTCACACCAGTCAAGTATGCACTGTGTGCTGGTGTCTGATGAGAATCAGTGGATGCTTTCCAAACCACTTTGTCAAATAAAAATTTTCAAGATAAATATATATAAATATAATAATAAATAATAAAATCAATTGATGACATATATATATATATATATATATATATATATATATATATATATATATATATATATATATATATATATATATATATATATATATATATATATATATATATATATATATATATGGAATCGATTTTAATACTAATGTTCTTCGAACATTAGTAACAACAGTTTAAAAAACTTTAAAGATATAAAACTGAGTGCGCCTAAAGTAACGCGCTTTTTAGTTTTAAAACATAACATTATTTCATTTTTAGATACTTACGGTACGTTTAAGATAAATAACCAGAAGTTATTCATTTTATTATAGCTTTGCGACAAATTTAACATTGAAATCGGTCTTAAACGCGGTAGTCTCTTATGAATTTGTTCTCTACATTTGAGCTGGTAAATATTTCTTTTTATCTTTAATATTCTTTTCGTGTCTGTCATAGATCATTGAACTTGTACATCAAATATTTTCTCACTATAATGTTCGTTGCAAGCACTTAGAAAATCACTCTAAATTAGGAAGTGAATGCTTAATTATCGAATGAATGAAATATCTACACGACTCACGACTGCAACCTGTCCTCTCGCATCGAATTTCATTGATATACGGAAAACCCTCTCAAAACGAATAAAATGAATGAAATTTTACAGTTTCTCGGCAAATACGCAACTCCTCTTCTAATAACCGTTTTCTTATCGTATAAATGCATACGTGTACGTTGAATTATCGATTAGCTTCCAATGATATGTGCTAATTGACTCGTCATGCCTTCGGCCAGAATTAACAACTACTTCAGTGAATTGTTCTGTTCCTTGTCAACTATAAATTCGTTCTTTCGTTCTGCCGTTCGTTTTCTTCGGCGACGAAAAGCACGACAACAATTGACCATCACGCTGATGACGAGAACGATCTTGATACTACCATGATACCATACGGTCAATCATCAAGTCACGGATTTTTAAGGTGAAGCAAGAATGATTTCGGGAATATGTAATCGTTATAAAGAAATGCCTAAAAGGAACAAGTGACCATTTCAAGTTCTTTCTTGTAGACGTAAATGAAGATTTTTTTCGCCAACGCACCGTATTGACACAGAGCCCGTGCATTCGTATTGTCGTTTGCATACAAATTAGTTAGCTGGCAAACATTAAAATAATTTTAACAACAAATTGCTGGTGGATACCATTTTTACTGTCGAAAACAGAAACAGGACATTTTATTGTTTCGTGGGGATCGGTCGGGGAGATCAACGAACCCATACGTTTTCGGTGATGCGATGTCACCGAAACACTAGCAGATAGAATGAAGATGGTAATTAAAATTTTTAATGTAAGGTGGTGGTTGGAATTTTATATTCCCTGCCATTATGGATGATTTCATGACCGGATGCAATTGAGTTATAAAATTTTTACACAGCAGTCAATTATATTGCGAATGTAAATTTTTTTTCAAAACCACTTTGCAGATAAAGATACATTGGATGAATCTGCAAGTATGAATAAAAAGTGCAAAATTCAACAATCTGCAAAATAGTCTGAATCAGTGCTAATTCTCATGCAATATGATCTTGCCTAAAGCCTACACGAAAATAATTTGTTCCCATTTGATTCATGTACAAACACTCGAAATCGTTACTGGGCGTGTCCATCTGGAAAAGTATTCAAAATCATACCAATACGACACGGTCATTTGACTTTGATAGCTTTTGTATCCTGTTTTCCATTCCAAACAGGATGCAAGTTGATTGTTTCGAAAGAACATGCAATCATGATTCAATCGGAGGAGCACTCAACTGATGAGGACCAGATCGGCGCGGACAATGTAAGTCATTGTAGGGAACACGAATGGAAAACGAAAAGTGAAACGATAACAAAAACGTTCAGGTGGAAGACAGGCTTGAAAACCGAATATGAAGAAGCCATCATCAGGAAGACATGGTCCAAGTCAACCGTGCACAAAGGAGTTTTGTTGTGAAGACTCAAAGGTAGGATGAGTTGATATGGTCGGTAATGACCATAAATGTACTGAACGGAGCGAAATGGTATGCAGTTAGCCAGTCGGAACGGAAACGCTTTTCGCTGTTAATGGTTGGATGATATTGTTCATGCACTGAGGGAGCAACAACCCTTTGTTGTATGCTTTGTCACTTGTTGAACTGCAACTGAATCGAGGGGGTCTGATATGGAAGAATCAAGTGGGTATCTGAACTGGTAGTTCTAAGAACAAGGGGTTGTTTATTTTGTTGGCACAGGGTGATGAGAAATGGGTTTCGTTCGGAGGAAGTATTTATATATATAATTAAGTTAATGGAATTTTATTATTTAACATATATGACTAAGATCAAATTCGACGAATTAATAAAAGTTGTGCTTCATGAAATTAATTAAATAATACAAAGCTAAGGGAAAACACTAGGAGGGGATGTCTGCTAGCCGGTGACTTCCTTCCAACCCTCAATAGTAAGTGCTTAATCGCTATAGCATCACGGTAATAATAAGAGACTCATGCTCGGACACTTCAAGATCCAGAGTGCAAAAGGCCTTTCATAAAGCATAAAGTAGCGCAATAATGCGACGAGGTGGGGCTTTGCCTGAAAAAACCAACAAAGTACCATTCACCATGAAAATAAAGATTGAAACAGGGACCCTAAAACTTAGGGGCACCAAGGTGCGTCTATAGAAAGAGATCAAATATCTAGAAAACCAACTAGGTCGAAAGCTGACCTGGAACAGTCTTTTCAACAAGGTTACCAAGGCTTTTTGGGCGACAACACAATTGTTTAGATGCGATTGGGGACTATCTTTACGCCAAACACTCTGGGCATACAAGCAAATGGTAAGATACAGCTATGGAGGCTCTTCTAAATATTTAACCACTATGCCTCAAAATTCAAGAAATGTTGCAAATCAGGAGGTCTGAAGGGTCATCTTAATATCCTGGGGACATCAACTCCATAATGGAAACTCTATGCTTGCGAGGAACAAAGTGGCGGATAGCTCACCCCTTCACACAAAGGAGTGCAAACGCGGTATTTGGATAGCTCGAATATGGCTTTCGGAGTGAGAGCAGAGATCGGAGGGTGCCAGGTGCAAAAAATCACTTCTCGCTTCTGAAGAATAGAGAACCTCAGCTTTGACACAAAAACAGCAAAAGACGCAGTGGCTCTCCATAAATGTGGCATAAGGGTCTTTTTGGAGCATCAACATACCATCTTTCATCCAAAACGTGCCTCCGCAGGATAGACAAGGTGCGAGACGACTGCTGTAGATATGGCAAAGAAGTGACAGAGATTGTAGAAAATCTTCTTACACACTATCCAGCACTAGCGAAACACAGATTAGAGCTTCTAGGCTCTGCTCTTCTCTCCATCTGGAACATAAGAAAAGTCCCGTCTGGCAGGCACTGTAGACTAGGAGTCATCTAAGTGCTAGGAGCCATCTGAACCCACTGCATGCATTCAATCAAGTCTAAATAAAAGAGTATACCAGCTTCCTTAGACATGGCATTAATTAAGCATAGCTTGAACATCACGTTGGAGGTAAATAAAAATATTTGGAAGCAATGATCATACACTATTTGTATTATCGTTGCTTTGTCTTACTCCATGGGAGACACTATTGCTTATATATCTGGTCAAAAGTGAGTTATCATCGTTCACTGTGTATCATCGTTCACAAAAATCAATTCACCTTCCAGTGAGCAGGTACCTAAAATCGACCCCGAAACCATATTTCGTCGATAAGTAGCGCAGTTCCATTCTCGGCTATCTTTGCCAATCTAGTGCATTTCTCTTGCGTAATATATTTTGCATATACCTTAACTACTGTATAACTTTTTGAATATTCCCAAATTTCCATGCAACTGCAACTATTTGAGTATTCAATAACTTTGTGAATCATGGCTCTGTGCAATGCTACTTCCTGCATCTGATAGCTAGTCGTAAGTGGATATTCTAAAGTAAAACCTTTCACGTTGGCTGTATCACTCTGACAGAGCGTGTAAGTGATGCCATTAACATTAACAGTACACTATATGTACACTTCTGAGGAGAAGGTTAACTGCTACCATTCTGCGACACCATCACGTCAGATATCTCTGGACCGACAATTGATATTACGGATGTTTCTCCCTGTCTCTTGGGGATAACAGCTCACAATAGGAGTAAATCGTGATATGATATCGCCTGTTTCTAAATAAGCCGGCATAGTTGCGCCGCCCGCAGAAACTATGCAGGTGCAAATCTCAAATGATGATGATGTCTTCTCATCTCCTGCAGATGAATGATTGTTGCTGATTGGATCTTTTCAACGATCTTCAAGTATGAGTATGAACAAATTTCTTCCTTACCTCACATGCTTCCATGGATGCTGCTTCCATTATTCTGTCTTCTATCGTAGCATCAGAAATTATTTTAATGATGTCATATCTTGTAGTGGCACCGTGCTGGACTATGAATCTTTGTTGGTTAAACTTTCATTCTACTTCAATGACCACTTCCGTAATTTTGCGAGGGGTTGGATTGGGATGTCAGCTTTTCAAGAATTTTGTCTCGAAGCAATATCTCTCTCTTTACTTTTTCCTTTTTTCCTCTTTCTACGCTTTCCCAAATCAAAAATGTACTCAATACTAACAACAGAATCATCGATCTTCTTCTAACGAATCTTCTTTTTTCTCCTTCTTAGTAAAGCATTTCCCTAACTCTATATGCGCGCACTGAGTCTCATGATCCTCCTCTGAACTGCTACTCTCCGTTTTAATGTTAAAGATTCTAATTATTTCATTTTGAGCAACGACATAAATGATACTAGCTGGTATACTAGCTGGTATCATTTCATCAAATTATATTCCTCCGTATCCAACTTAATCTTTTGTCATACTCCTTCCTATCATTTCAAAATAAGTTTCGAGCCCCATGGTTCAACGTCGATGTTGCGTAAAAATTTGGCTAACTTAATGGCATTTTAAGGTTTCAAACGCTACATGCTGCTAAATATGCAGCCAATGATTTGATAAGTGCTTGTCTATAACACTTTTACATCTGATGATACTTATTTCTGGTCCTATTGTAATCTGTTTCCTCTTGGCGAGCTATTTGTACTCCTCTGTACAATTCCCCCGTCTTCTCTGTCGCTAACTTGTTATCTTGGCTTTGAAAATTACTTTGGAGGTCCGTTTACATATTCCCTATCCACAAAGCGAGTGATAACTCTTGTATCTCCAACTATCGTCCCATATCCTTTTTATCCTATTTTAGTAAGTCACGCGAATGAATTGTTTACAATAGAGTGTACCGTTTAGTCCAGTCGTTGCTATCCGACAAACAGCATGAGTTCTTTAAAAGTAAGTCTACAGTTTCCAAGTTATTGTCGTTCACCAAAACTGTTGTTTCTGCAATCGACCAGCAAACGTAAATGTATGCCGTAAATGTAGACTTTGCCAAAGCTTTCGATTAAATGAACCACGAATTTATTCCGTCCAAACTAGTTTGGTTTGATCTCTCTGATGTCTTTTTTTCTTGGTTCTCGTCCTATATTTGTGATTGCTTTCGTGTTTTTACTGTTAACTCTTGCTCTTCCGCAATCTTTTTTGTTACCTCAGGATTTCCTTAAAAATCCATTCTTGGACCTTTAATTTATCTTCTATGTATTAAAGAGCTTCCATCTATCTTTACTCCGTCCTTTTGTACGCTGGTAACCTCAAAATTTTAAAAGTAATTTTTTCTTGCGAATTGCAATCAAATAATACCCACAAAACTTTTCTTTTCATGCTCTCCTACTCTGTTCTTAGCGTTCGTCTGAATGTTGTTGATAGTTTTAAGGATGCTGGTCTGATCTTTGATTCCCATCTGAAGTTCGACCAGCATGTATTGCATGACTCTCCAAATATTTTATTAATCTTTCCACTTCTTTAAATTCGTTTTTGTTTGCTTTCGTCCGTGGTGTTTTAGACTATTGTTGCCAAATTGGGCGTTCTCACAATAGAATCTATAGTATAAATACTTAACAGATGCGGCTGAATCTTTGTCGAATTATTTATTGAATCGATTAGCCCGCCCATTTTTCTAGATGTTGATTTTTCTTTATTACATTTTATTGTTTGTTTAGAGTCTAGAAACACGTAATTATGTTCACAGCTTTCGCGTTTGCCTCGTCAGCCAAAAATACTTAATCTTGGCCCTCTTTGTCGAACGTTCGTTGTACGTTATCTGTTCTATAACATAATTTGAATTTTTCCTAATTAATTGAATTTGCATTAGTTTCATTAATTAAGCTTTGTGTATTATTCTCTCTGAACAAGCTCTCCATTTTCTTAGTTTTTAACGCTTATTTATTTTGTTTAGTCTATAATTGAATTTGTATCTGTTGATTTGAACAATATCTAATTAAATGAAGAATAAGCAGCAACGTTGTTTGAAGCCAAAAATAATTTTTCGGTTTTTTTCATCTACTTCTTTAACTTCAAAATCCTACAAACAAAAGTGGGCTCATCAATATTCTTTTATTGCTTGAATTTCATACATTAAGCTCATCCACAACCACCCTGTTTTATACTCAAAACATTCAACCGACAAAAACTTCACAAACTAAACACGTCATTCAATAGTTCGCCGGTCCAAAATAATTAGTTCACTTTAAAACCATCGTACCTCAGCCGTAGGATTCTTCAGGCGTTACAAAAGAAACCCTTTCTGCTTTTGTTTCCTACTTGTGTTCTGAAAAAATGTTGCTCACTTATAAGTCTATACAATTATATAACTTGCTGTCGACTTTGAAGTATCTTCTTCAACCCTTGTTTGCGGTAGAGGGTCCGTTTAACGGGCATAAATCAACGTTATAAAAATCCGTTCCACAGGATGCGTTCCCTTTTTGAAGCGGTGACGAGAGAAAAAATGATATTGTAATATCATTGACAGGTGGTTGCACTGTGATTTCAAGTGTAGAGACAAACCACTTTGCATTTTCATGTCTACAGGTGTTTTGTCTGGTTAAAGGGGATGTGACTGGTTCTTATGGGAATTCGTTGAATTAGGGACGAAAGTTCGTATGAGAGACTATGTAAATTCGAATAATTGGAGTGGAAATTAAGAATTTTTTTTATAGGGAAATTGTAATAAATATGCTTGAAAATGAGATGAGTCAGGATTCATAAACAGGATTCGTACATAATTTAACATTGTTTTCATCTTCAACAAGCATTATAATAGTGCATTATAGTAAATCACTACTCTTGTACTAATTACAAATGCTTGTCAGTCTTCTACACTCTGATTGAATGAATAATGAGTTGAAAATTTATCTAAATGCTGAAGTGGATTTTTCATATTAGAATAATCACGTAACTTAATTTACCTTTTATAAAAAAAAAAAATTATGATGAGTAAGTACGTGCAGATTTTCCATCAGAAAAGACATTGTAAAATTATGAAAATCATTATACTTTATAATAATAAAATAATTAAAGTTGTATTTTCTTTTTGTAATAATAACTTAATGAGTTACTAGAACTTATTAATATTTAAATGATTGTACTGATTTGAGTGTTCATACAAGAATTATTCGCAAGCTTACTTTCAGGTAAAATTACATTACAATATAAACTTACCCAAAAAGTATTCTTAACCTTCCCCTAACTGAAATGCGACGTCATTTTTCAAACAGGGGAAAGTCTCCTTTTTGCAAAAATTTTATCGACATTTTTCTGCTGGCGATTTCTTGCAATGTGGACCCTAGAATTGTACGGTAAATTTTTGGATGATTTTAGGTACATGTTTTTACTAAAAAGAAGGCAACAATAGTATTATGTACATTTTTTATTTTATCATTAAACATAAAAAGATGATATAGCTTCTAGCCTCATGGCAGTCAGAGTGGCCAACTGGCTGATATGCGACGAAATATATACCGCATGTGAGTAAAAATTACTCATGGGTACCATTCTAGGGTTAAGTAGTCCCCACTGATATAGTAGAAATGGAGTGGGTATCGACGGTATAACTTTCCATCAATAGAATCTGAACTAAAGAGTTTATTTATGTATTTTTTTTATTTTTTTTAAACCAAACAAGGTGTATGCATAAAAAAAAATAACAATTTACATTTTTACATTTTTCTCAAGCTAAACTAAAATAAAATCACATAAATGAACAAAATAACATTTCCCAGACTTTTGTCTGGTTGTCAATTTTTCCAAGGAAAGGAAATAAGGTTTTCATTAGGAATTCAGCGCTATAATTAAAACGCTTTTAAACCTGACTTTAGAAATAGACGGGGAATAGTAGTGGGAAAATTTGTCGAATATTTTACAACATCTATTTATTGGTTCTCTGTCACCATAAACTGTGTGGTGCTGGTTTTCACTGAGGAGTCCGTCTTACAGAATTATTGACAGTTATTTTATTGCAAATGCATTCAACGTTAATCAAGCCTCTAATCACATCAAAAATAATACATGAGCACAATAACGTTCTCCTTGAAGAAAGTGTTTTCAAATTTAAAAGACTTAATCTGTAACTATAAGATGGAACGCTTTCAAAATCATGTGGATGATATAGATCTCTCAGAGCAAAAAGAACAAAGTGCTTTTGGATAGATTCCAGTCTATCACTATGAATATTGAAAGTAGGATTCCAGATGATGCACCCATATTCGAGTAAAGGACGAACTAAAGATGTGACCCATATGTTCTTAAATTCTTTTGCGCACCTCTTAATAAATCCCAGCTGCTTGCTGGCTCATGCAAGTATTTTGTCGTATTGAAGATTAAAGCAAAGCTTCTTATTCAGAAAGACACCGAGATCACGTAACATAGCACTATCTACATTCTTCAGCAGCTGATTATTCAGGCGGTAATCAAAATTTACTGTATAGGTTTTACGGGAAATGGCATTTGTCAATATTAAGAAGAAGTTTATTTCGCACACACCATTGCTCAAGCGATAAGAGTTTTAACTGAAGAAATTTTGAATCAGATTCCGATTTAATAGTATGGTACATCTTGATATCGTCCGCATAAAAAAGATGTGGAATGTCTGATAGTACCTCCGATAGATCCGAAAAAAAAATATTAAACAGGAGTGGCCCTAGGTGGCTACCTTGCGGCACCCCAGAGGAAACGGTAATTTATTTGGAGATAAAACCTTGGAATTTTACATGCTGTGTTCGATTTCTTAAGTAACAATCCAACCAATTTAGCAAATTTCCTAAGATGCCAAATTTTTGCAGCTTAAATTTCAAAACACCATGGTCGACACCGTCAAAAGCCTTGCTGAAGTCAGTGTATAAAGTATCAACCTGAAGTCTTTTTTCCATATCGCAAAGCATATTTGAAATCATTATGATAAGGTGGTGGACTAAATATCTTAGGTGGAATTTGGTGTATAGTCCGTGGACTAAGCGCCTGCTGTAAACCCTACCAGTGAACAGATGAAATTTTACTACCATCCGCTCCAATATAAATCTTATGTGCATATCCTTTCCATTTCTACTATCACAGTGTTAGTCCCCCAGCTGACTAAATTGACGTTGCCAGGGGCGGATTTGCCACTAGGCCCGGTAGGCCCGGTAGGCCCGGGCCTAGGGCGGCAAATTCCGGGGGCGGCAAATTTTCGATTTTTTTTGGGGCGGCAGTTTTTTTCTCTCATATATGAGCCTAAAACGGCCCACAGGCACGGACATCTGGTCGTCGACTTGGTTGCAGATATGCAATATCTGCGATCAAATTCACTGTCTGTGGGCTAGTCTCAGATCTAGTTTGTTCGCAAATATCGCAAGTCTCCAACCAATTCGGCAACCAGATCTCGGTGTCTGTGGGCCGTTTAACACCTCAAGCCAACCGAATTCTCTAAAAAAATCAATGCACGCAAAAATTCACTTCTGATGATTTTTTTCGGACATTAAAAAGTTTGATTTATAATAAATATCGAAATGCGATCACGGTAAAGGACCAAAAAACTCAAAAAAAAACCTTAAAAGTGCCTAGAAAGTATCTGAAAATACCTAAAAATAGCCTGAAAAGACCTAAAAAGATCCTAAAGAGAACCCAAATAATACCTCTTCAATTTAGGAAAAGCTTATCAGAGGTAAATATTTGCGAACATTCATTTTGCAGAGAATTTTTTTTACCATTATATTACAGACAACTACGAGCGAATCTCTCTTTATTTTTGACGTGTTTTTTCAAATTGTACTTCATTACGGAAATTAATTTCTATAAAAAAAATTAAATCTACAACATCATAGGTCAAAATATCTCGGGTTCATCCCTAATTAATAACATATCGAACATTAATTTACAGTAGTCGAGTTCATAGTTGATCTCCAGTCAAGTGCGGAAGCAAACTTTGAACGGAATAGTATGATGTAAAGGTGTATACGGTTGTGGACTGTTAAAAATTGGTATTTTTGGATTCTTCTTTTTCAGATACTTTTATGTTCTTTACCGTGTGTGTATTTTAATAATTATTTGTGTGGCAAGGGCGTAATATTAGGGAATTTTTACGAACGAACCGGTGCCAGTTTTGCTCTGATATTCCTATTTTGTGAGCTCGGGCGCAACGAAAAACAGCGAAGTATTCTAGGGAATCCAAAAAAAAATCGCGCATTGTTACATTTAATATAATTCGCGAAAAGGGCGGCAAATATTTCTGAGGCCTAGGGCGGCGAAATGGTCAAATCCGCCCCTGGACGTTGCTTATGTGAGAAGGAGTGAAACAGAAATGTGAAACGAGACGTTTCTCTTGGCTATTCTTCTTGCTTTGCAAGTTTTTGTCCAAAATCTTTTCCAGTATTTTCTGATTTTAAAGGTAAAAAAGTAGCAAGCTTAAGTTGTCTATTTTTTGGACACTTTGTCAATTGTTTATATCAAAATTTAATGCGTTCTATTTTAGAAATGTGTTTAAGAAACTTTAAACTTGAGATTACTAGCTGGATTGTTTCACTTTTAGTTCTAGATCTTTAGAATGCTTCCTTTTTGGTGCAATCACAGGCTGACAGATTTATGGTGTTATCACTAATAATTTTACTCAAGGTGGAGGTGATATATTTTCCCATGTTGTTCTAAGATATTTTCAAAGCTATTTATGGTTTGATGTTCCGGAAATTGAACTCTTTGGTCTAGTTTATCCCATAATAACTTACATGTTCGAGTAATCGGCGAAGCCATTTTTTATTATTATGCGTTTACTCGCTCTTCCTGGTCGGCTACACTGCGTTAGTTTGTAAGATTTTATGAAGTCTCCGCTAAGCCTGAGTTGGGGCTAAGGTAGTGTTGATACTATAAATTAAAAGCCGTTTATTGTATTGAATTGAAAAATTAAGTCAACTTCTTCCTGCCTTCTTACTGTTTTAAAGAAGAAAAAAAACTTATCACGAATTTCCAGCGCAACTTTGACACTGGAACACTTGCTGGTTTCATCAATGGCTCCTCTGTTATTACTTTGAAACTTTATCACTACTCTGACGCATTTCCTAATACTTGAGTCCCAGTTCAGCGAGACACCAAAATATCTAAAAATTTGTACAAAAAATAATATATATATATATATATATATATATATATATATATATATATATATATATATATATATATATATATATATATATATATATATACATATGCCTATTGGTTAAGTTTATGATGAGCCGAGACTATGTTCATGGCTCTTGTAGCTATATTTTAAAGCTCTGGGCTCTATGTGAATAGTGTATGTATATCTGACTATAAATGCTGCGCTATGTGGATTATTTTTCAGCGCAGGCATGAACAAACTGCAAAACACACTTAACGTAAAAGAATTGGACACTCCCTGCAAACAGTTTATGTTCTTGCTTACTGTTTTTACTGAAAGAGTACTAGCATCAGCTTGTGATATCTTCTTCGACGAAAAGGTGTCAAATATCATAAGCAAGTCTATATATACACTCTAAAAAGTGGGTCTAAAATTAATTCTTTGACACAAGTAAATATATTGATTTTTCTGTTTCAAATAACGAATCATAATTTTTTTTACACATTGGATACGTATTTTTTGCTTTTACGTCATATCAGCTGAATAATAAATAGCGTTTTGTAAACCTTAGCAAAAAGAGTGTAAATTTACTACTTCGCTACTCTCATTTACAGTAAAGCTGTAAAATTGTATCATTTGCTCGAATTTGACTTATTATTGATGTAACATTGTGACGAAAGACGATGATTTGGCTAGACTGAACGAGTCTGATATTTCGTGATTTTTGCTTTGAGTAGCAGCAGTTAAGTGTCAGTCATTTGGTGTAATAAGTGTAGAAGTGTAGCTATAAGTTGATTAGAAGTGTAGCTATAAGTTAAATAGAAGTGTAGCAATAAGTGTTATAAGTTGATGTGTATAATGTGTATATATCAAATTAAAATAAATTATAAACTTAAAGGAATTGCAAAAAGTTTTTGTATTTGACAAGAAAAATATTTATATTTTGCTTACTTGATTTGATAGGACTCTCGCCTTTTTACCTATTTACAGGCTTTTGTTAGTGATATTTAATTTTGGGGTAATATTTTATGCTATGGCAGCTATCTGTCTTGAGGGGCTGACTTTTGGATCATTAATTTTTTTCTATTTTGTTGAAAATAAAACTTATTTAGAGGTTTGCTGAAATTCCTGCCTCAGTAGTGTAAACTTCCTAAAATTGTTTGCAATAGATAACCTTTTGATGTCATTTGTTTGATAAAACGTTCTTTAGGTGCGTTTTTTGCACTCTTGGGCAGAGTAAGTTACCTAAACTTACCCTGCCCAAGAGTGCAAAAAACGCACCTTGTATTATCGTTTTTTTTTAAACATTTTTATGGACATTCACGAATAAATTGCGCTTATTACCCCAAAGGACTCGTAAAAAGTAGCCTTTGATACATAAATTTCATGCGTTTCCCTCCTAAATTTACGTCTTTTTAGGGTAAAATTACACGATTTGCTCGTAAAAAAATTACACATTTAAGACCTAAAATATTCTTTGTACGCGCTTTTGTAAATTTACATCTTTAATAGTAGGAAACCAGTTTCTTACTATTATAAGGGTAAAATTCAAACAAATTGTTTTTGAGTGTATACAGAGTGTCCTAACTTTCAAATCGATCAGATCCATAGATTTTACGCTGAAATGGCAATGGTTATATTCGCAATCAGCAAGTCAAAATACATATGTAAGTATACAAATTTTCAGACCAATCGGAGGTAAATGCTTTTCGGAAGTACACCCTTAAATTATATTGAAACCAAAATACTTTTCTAAGCAGATCTTGATTTCAAACTTAAGAGAATTGGCTTATAATCGGTATAAATCAGTAATTTCAAAGTCGGAAAATAGGAAACCCGAATTTTAGCCACAAAAAATCGGTTGAAAAGGCACCAGCACATGATGCAAAAATATGGTATATCAAATTTGTCAGATTTTCAAGACATCGATACAATCAGAGCCGCTGCACATTAAGAATTGACTGCGACAATATATCTTTAAGCCAACAAACTTATGCACCGTTCTTACAGCGATTTTTTACCTGTACACTTTCGCATAAATTCATGTATGTAGACGCGTACTTAGCATGATATGCATTAATTTCGATGCAACTGCAACTCAAGGGATTTTCGCATATTCTTACTGCCGTCGTCGCATGACAATATCATATTGTACAATTGCATTACGAACATTCGACAATGCATAACGAGATGCTTGATGAAAGTCACAATTCCACATCAAGATTTCGAAAGTGGTGTGGTCATCGTTCTTTAAAAGTTCTTTCGGCAAGGTTTCAAGAAAATAAAGACAACGAAATATTTTTTGAGCGGAAGAACCAGTGAATGAATGATTGAAAGGGTAAAACCATAAATAAAATTCTACGATATCGTCGTTTTTTCTGGCAGGCTCGAAATGATTTGCAATTTTTGATATTTATCAGCGCCGCAGATAGAATGCGGTCTATTATTTTAATGGTGCTACTAAGTAATTCGGATTGCTGCATTTTCTATGAATCGCATTGCAATGACTAATCCTATATCTGCAAATTACAACAACTTTGTTATACCCGTACGTAAACAACGTTTTAAGGTGACGTTGTACACAAATAGTATGATTACAAAACATACCAAGTCTTTACTCATATGTTTCATTCATTTTCGCAAATAAAGCAAATTGCTATTTTGTATCTCCAGCATTTCATATTTTTAAAAAACAATTTATATTATGCATAGTTCACAAGCCGTATCCATAAAAGCGCTTAATTAACAATATAAGCATAATGTAATCTTTTGTTACCGGAACAAAAAATAAAACAAATTCAAATACTAGCTCTGTTGACCACTTACTATTATGTCGTATCGAATTACAAAGTTTCTATTGTGCTTCTCAGACTTGCGAGTCACCTTAGCTTTGAAATCGAAACAAGCACTTTCCAATTTTATATCATAACTTGCAAAAAAATGTCTGTAAATATATTTTATGGCCTAAGCATTCATGTGCTTTCTATAGAAATTAAATAATAAACACCAACCAATCTTGCAATGGTTCTATACAAACAACTTCCTAAAAACATTTCACCACAAAAAAAGATTCGATGACAAAGCTTAACAACAATCTTCCGCAATGTCTGCATCGCAGCACAATTGACGGTGCGCTTTCTTCGAAAAACGATAAACTGCTGAATTTGTCAATTTTCTTCCGGTATTAAAATTTTATTAAATCAAGATTGCGATTGCTTTTAAATTAGCTAACGCTTGCGGTTGGATAGCTGTTTTAAAAGAACGACGCAGCAGAGAAGACATCACATAAAATGGGTTCGTTATATTCATCACGACGAAAAGTGACATTTTCTATTTTTCGAGCATTTCAGGAAAATATTTCGCTGCTGTGATATTTATTGGAGTAGTGCTTATAGGGAGCATACCCTTACTATGTGGAGGCTATCAAAGTCCAGCTCCGGCCAGCAATGCCCTGCAGCCACCCGCCTTTTATGTTGCACCAACAACAACAACACCCATGCCACATGTAACACCCCCCACCATTGAGCGAGCGCCAGCGTTGAAACCATCAAACAACACTATACAGCCTTGCAGCTGTGCCGTGTTCCTAACCGATCAATTCAAGAAAGGATCTACGGAGCAACCTGTTGGGACGCCAGTTGTACGTCATGAGCTGGAAAAAACGTTTCCTTGTACACCGTTAGGGACGAGGCAGTGTCAGAATAAGTGCTTGGAAACTGTAAGTACAGATTACGAGGTTTAAAGTTAAGTCGCACTTCACATTGGTTTCTAATTAAACATCTAAAGAAAATATATTTAAAGCCTTCCCGCTATCATTTTTATAGAAATATATTAATTGAAACTTTAATTTCAGTTTATCAAGCATCTCCCGAACGCGGGAACAATTCTCTGTGCGACAATGGACAGAGACTGTCACAAGGCGAAGGCTTTCTTGTTTATTCAAAACTGCAACAACAAATGGATAAATTCGAATCTCTCGTCTGGAAAGGAAATATGCTGTAGAGATGGAGAATCTTATCCCTGTCCCCTAATTTAAATTGAAACTATAACTTTTTTATTTTTACAAAGAATTAAATAAATACAACAAACTTTTACACGAATTGCAGCTATTTACTCATTTGTACTGTCCATGCATTGAAATAATTTAAAAATAACGATGACTACGGAGAACATTATCATGAAAAAACTTTCCAAAATGGTTTTCGCGCTATCATATTGTGATATCACATAAATTGCTATAATTTAAAAAAACTTCAGCTGAATTGTTCAATGGTTGTCGAAATTTTCCCTTTGTTAATCTCTGGGGTAAAATAATTGAAAAAATTCACTTTTGAATACTAAGTTCCACTTTTGTCTGCTTGTCATTTAGCAGGTTTTTCCAATATAAGGGAAAAGTATCTAGTATGTGGTATTTATAGTAGGTAGGTTGTGGAAATATTTCACCAGGCTTTTGCACCAAAAATAAGACACAAATTTTTTATTCTTCAAAAATTATTTAGTGAACCAGATATATAGCATTTCCCAGCTAAAAAAACCCTTTTCCTAAATGAAAAAAACCTATTCCCGTATGAAAAAATCTTTATTTGAATTAAAAAAAGAAATCTTTATATTAATAGTAATATAATATATAATTGAATACCTCAATAATACGAGAATAACAAATACATTAATACTAAACATTAATACTAATAATTATATCCTGAAGTTTTACAAACATGCCCGAAACATAATTTGTAGCATCGGTTGATGTAATGGTCGATACTGCTCTACCTATTACCTCCACCAGTGCCTGGCCTTCATCGCTCTATGTCAAAAAGGCCCGCACCGAATGTTTTATTTTGGAGAAGGCTTGCTTTACAGGGTTCAGTGTAGGGGAGTATGGTGGCAAAGCTTCGGGATGAGAGATGTTTGGGCTTTGTACCCATCGAGTGTAGCCAACTTTTTTCCAGCCGTTGTAGCTAGAATTCAGGAAAAACAAAGCTAAAAATAGCTAAAATATTCCCATTGTAGCTAAAAAGTGTAGCTAACTTCAACAATAAAAAACTCGAGGTTTTAGAAAACAGTCCTATTAAGCTAATGTAATTCATATGGAAAAATAATAATGAGTAGTTAATTAATTTAATACTTTTAGCTTTGACTAATACTAAGTTCATCCATTGCTAACCGCGAATTGAAATCTTTCTTAATGGTTCAACAAAAACCTTCTCAAAATATAAAAAATCTTCAAATTGGGGTAAAATATCAAAATTTGTAAACTCATTTTTGTGCTCGAAATATACTTCTAAAGTGCCAATTTTCGTCTCTAGAATTATAAACCTCCAGCCAAAATTGTGTGTATGCTGTTAATTTTTTCTCTCCAGTCAACGATTGATAATTGTTTTTTTTTGTACCAGTATATTTTGAATAGACATTTCATCAGCTCTAAACAACTTCATAATTTTTATAAAATCTTCACCATTAACTAAATTTATACTATCCACAGAAAATTGGAAAATATTTCGAAAAATTTGTAATTGATATTTCAACTCTTCTATTAAGTTTTTAATAAATGTTGTACAAGTCTGTCTTATACTTTCCTTATCTGATCTTAAAATTGTATTTTCAGACAAAACGTTAATTATTATATATTTTTTAGCCAAACCTTATATAGATAAACAAAAATCGTTAAAAAGCTTAATTGGCTCAGCAGAAATACTTTCAAATTGTTTACCCATGATAGAAGCATCCTTTAAAATGGGCTAAAGAAATAGGAGATGTAAAAGGTTTATTTAATAGGTATACTTCTTATAAATCATTTTTGCTAAATAATGTTCCTCTGATGTTTGGACTTTGCTGAAGTGAGTTTTTAGCTCTAAGTATTGGCTAATGAACTTTGATACTGATCCCTCTATGGACAACCACCTTGTTTATGAAGTCCGTATCATCTTCAAATGAATTTAGAGAGCCAATTATAGATTTCTGCATGTAAAAACTCGTACTTTTGGGGAAGAAATGATCCTGCAGCTGAAGAAACTGAAAGCTGAACTGAATGACAAGCACATCTTATTAATATTAAAAATATCTAGCGCATCAGAACCGCTAGAAAACTAATTTTCGAAGAAATTATCTTTGAGGGATTTAAAAATGTGTGAAGACGTTACACACTTCTTTGTAGTATCATATCAACCATTTCTTACTCAAAGGAACAAATATCATTTTCTGACAGCATTTCCTATTACACAAATGATGAAAATGTTCAGTGATGGCAACATTTGTCCAACACAGCAGCAATAAATCTACCATACCATGCGGATGCTTAATCAATCTATCTTTTAAATTTCGTTTTCATCCGAGGATATCATCGAAAGTTTCAGCGATTAAACTATGTCTGGGGCTGCCATCCGAAAAATTTCCCAACTATGAAAATTTAAATATCGGTTGCTTATTTTATTGTAAATGCTTTGCTTATGAATACAAAATGGAAGCATCTGTTAGTGCAATATTTACGAAATTGTCTGGTGCAGGCAATCATGTGCTAGCACCATAGTTGCTTCACGTTGTGTTCAACCCACTCTATGAATTTCGTTTCGATTGAATGGCTGCGCTGTAAGTTATAGAAGCAGGGGCGGCTCGTCGATGTACGCAAAGGAAGCAGTGCTTCCCTTGCTAACCCACAAATTTGATTAAATAATCAATATGAAACAACCAAAAGATTTACAATCAATATTTAACAGTCAAAGTAATAACATTTATTTTCTTACAAAAGTCAAAACTCAATCGCTACTATCAATCAAATGGTTTTATTTTATAACACTCCAACTACAGAGCTTCCATGTTAAATTTACAGCTACACAATGAAACTCAAACGTTTTACTACAAACTACCGTTTTACTACAATTCAAAACATACAGTTCATTGAGATATACTATACAGAACACTGAAGTGATCTTGCTTCAATGCTCAAATTCGTTGTATTCGAATCGATCTACTTAGACGCTTTGTCTAAATGATGTCCACAAAATTTTTACAATCAATGTACTCAAATATCATCGCGGACGCTGGCTCAGTTCACCGCGTCTTGGTGAATAGAAAAATTCAAAAAACCCTTGTCCCATCCACCCGCTGAACGACCCGAAAATCTTTATTAATGAATGAACTTGATACGCTGCAATAGTATCCGCGTCTTCTGTTATGTTACTGTTCCCCCTGATGATTTATCTGTAGATAAATCGATTACGAGCCATTTCCCTTACGAATTGAAGCATTTTCTGCTTTGTTCACATGTACACATGTACGGTGCAAGCTATTGTGATGTTCATGTGGGGAATAGAATAGTATGAGTAACATTTTTTCGTGTGCAATTTTCCCCAGATCGGTTTTTCGTGTCTGCTTTGGGTTTGCTTTCCCAAAAGACGTAGTTTTTCCGTTCTGGTGCTTTGATGAAATGACCACTTGATTGCTTGGGACGCCTATGTTGACGCTGAAAAGTCGTCTGCGTCTCTATTATGTTCATCACCTACATTACAGAATTTGTAGATTCTCTTCTGCTCCTATTCTTACGAGTCGTTCCCCTTCTAATTTGATGCCTTTTATGCT
This sequence comes from Nemotelus nigrinus, assembly GCA_947369275.1. NCBI lineage: Eukaryota > Metazoa > Arthropoda > Insecta > Diptera > Stratiomyidae > Nemotelus > Nemotelus nigrinus. The sequence goes on from OX376372.1 coordinate 32,090,447, forward strand.
TTTTTCGCATGGAGTATGTACGGTGCAAGTTATTGTGATGTTGATATGGAGAATATGTTGTGCAATTTTCTCCAGAGCGGTTTTTTTGTATCTGCTTTGGGTTTACTTTCGCAAAGTGAGTTTCTCGGTTCAGGTGCTTTGGGTGATATGACCACTTGATTGCTTTCGCCTATGTTATTTCTATGGTGCGTTTTTTATGCCTTCTTCGCAAAAAACGCATCTGTTATAACTCTTTCAACGTGTATTTTTTGTATTGTCAGTATCTATTAATACTGTCGGTTAAACATCGATAAAAAAAAATAGTTTTTAAAGTAAATTATAACATAAAGCTCGTTAATGTGAGAGCGTATTGAATAGATTCTGTTTCCAAAAGTTAATATTTACCCGTTTAATATGGATTTTAAAGTGGAAAACCAAAATTAAGGTGATTGTGCCATAGAGTATTTGCTGCGGTAATCTTTTTCATTGAGGATCTTATTGAGTTTTAGCAACCAAGTTAACTGTTTGTAAAAGGTAACTATATTAGGCACTTTTATTGCAAATTATATGAGAAACTTATTTTTATTGTAGTATTGCCTATTTAATTTGCTAAAAGATGCATTATATCCTCAACGTCGAGCTATTAAAAAACGTTCGCCATATATTTAGCCTGTAATATGTTTTCAACTTACCTTTTTTATAATTTAAAAAAAGAATTAAAGAAATTAGTATTTTTTTTTGCTTTCAAATACTATAATTGACTTGAACTTTTGTGAGATTTTTAATCATAGTGATTAGGAAGCTGTTGACAATCAATCACTAGCTTTTAATGCAAATATGGTCAGCATTAAAATACTTAATTGATTTTTCACACGGTATTTCAAAGGTATAGTTTACTATGCGCTTCATAAGTATGCTTATCTATATTATATGCTTATATATTTTGCTTGTGCTTCCCTTAGTCTCAAACCCACGAGCCGCCACTGTATAGAAGTGAATATAATTTTAGGGCTACCACCGTCCAAACTTTTAAAATTTTTGAAACGTAGATATTTGTTGTTAATTATCATTGCAGGATCTTTCCCACTTGGAAATTTTATGACAACATCGCTCGATAAAAAATGTCAATAAATTACGAAATTTATCATAGCTGGCAACCCTTTCACAATTTTTCAACGAAATTTGTACAGAATTAGAAATGCAACTTATCACATGAATTTCGTTTTGATTTCGTTACTGCATCGGAAGTTATAGGGAAAAAACCTTTATTTTCCTGAGCAAATTTACAATATTTAGGAACAAAAATTGCCATAGCTGGCGACTCTACACTAATTTTTCAATCAAATTTCTATCAAATCTATCTTATAGTAAGGTCCACCTACTGCGTGAATTTTGTTGAAATCTGGTGGCTAAATCGGAAGCTATAGGCCAAAAACCAGTTTTTTTTCTTAGTGATTTTTCCAAATGGCACCACTACCACAGTATTGCCCGTATTTGAAAATCATTTCTATCAGACTTGGTCCTAGTAAATACAAACATGTCCTGTAAATTTCATATTGATCGCATTATCCGATTGTCAGTTCTCGTGAACAGAAGTTTTGAGTGCTGAAAATAGAGGTAATTTGATCACGGGTTGCCGTTCTTGTTTACCGCGGAATTTTTGAAATTTTTATTTGACTTGGTGGAAAAAAGTCAAAATTTATCAATAGTTTCAATATATTTTCAAAAATCAAAAATTTTTCAGGAGACTCGATGATTTGAAGGATTTGTTTTCAGGAGCCTACTGTGGCTACAAAGTTGCCCGCACAGTCTTGAAAGTCCATGTGTGTTAAGTTCATGTGTGTACAGCAATACGCTTTGCAAAGTTCACGATGATCCATTGTTTTTCTTAGAAGTTATGACAAATCGAAATGTGAAAAAAAATCCTTGCCTACTTTTAGGCACTCAGCGCCTACACCTGGCTCAAAACTTTAAATTCTTTATCATAAACAAACTATAAACATAATAAGTTTTCATTCCCTGTACTTTTTTTAGCAAAAATTTACACTGCTTGGAAATATAGGAGTACCTGAAAATTCACTTAAATGCCCGCCGCCGCCAAAAGGTTTAAGATATCTAAATTCTAGCAAGTCATGGACCTACCTGTTATATACATCTATGTCCTCCGAAAGTTTCACCTCAATCGGATTTGCCACTCCAGATATTATATATATATATATATATATATATATATATATATATATATATATATATATATATATATATATATATATATATATATATATATGTGAAGATTTTCGGCGAAGCGATTTTAATACTAATGTTCTTCGAACATTAGTAAAAAGGATTTCAGTGGCCTAATTTTGTAAATACACGGTATTTAGTCCGACCATAACACTTGCGGTGTGTGTCCCTACCCCAATCATATTTGTAATATTTAGGTTGTAGTTTTCTAAGCACGTGTTTATGGCAGTAGTAATACTTTCAGCAGTTCCACTTTCTAGCTCAATCGAAGCCAAGTAAATTATAACGAATTTTTGCTGAATATCATTAAAATATTTCACAGCTACACCCAAATACTTTAAAAGGCAAATATCCGTAGACTCGTCAGTTAAAATACTAGAACTAGAGTTTCCAATATCTGCCTTTAAATCCGATTTTAAGTATGGAAACATAATGTTTTTCACTATGGCGCTGCATTTTGATCGATGAATCCTACACTTACTTCAACTTTTGGACTCAGCTGGCAGTTTCTTTTACATATCACTGAAATGGTCAATTGATCTTAATGCGCAATGATTCAAAACGAAAAGACACCTGGTAGCTTCGATTTGTTGCCGGTGTTATTTTTCAGGTGCTGCTTCCAACAGAGAAAATATAGTCTTTATTTTTCGCCCACCCAAATATCTCTACAAAATGAAAAAAAAAACATCGCACTTCTACCGTTTGATATTTTTAGATACGCACATTGCTTGATTCAATATGATTTTTCCTTTGCGAATGAGCCATTGAATCACTTAATTTTGCATTAAAAATTATTTCGCAAAAGTGGCAATAGGCTTTCCCAAAGACTTCCTGCAACCACTCTTTTAAATTTTTGTCACTTTTCCACTCACTACAAAATGTCTGGTTATAGCCCTTTTTGAAGAATCTGTGCTTAGCGCCCCATCAACATTAGCGATTATCTTAGAATTTGAGGAAATTGTTTTCAAACACCGAGTGTTTAAATATTAATAAACTAGTGAAAATTAATGCAATCAAAGCAAAAATTTGAATTATTTATAATCTACAACTTAGTAGCTAGATTTGTAGCCAATAGCCAAATGAACAATTTTGTAGCTAAACAGGTTCTTTTTGTAGCTAAATCTAGCTACAATATAGCTAAATTGGCATCACTGTACCCATCACTATATAGGCATCTCTCATCAAAGGTGGTAGCTTCCTTGCCAACTCGCGGATATTCAAGAAAATAAATTGCAATATACAGTTATATCTCCAGGGTTAAGAATTGTGGAAATTCCTATTCATTCTTTGTTCAAAATGACTAACAATTGCATATATAACTAAACAAAGCAAAACTAACTTACTAAATATGCTAGCTAGATTAATTTTGGCAAATTTTGTAAAATGCACTAGATAAAACTTAAATGCAAGGTTGGACTAAACTGCATCAAATTGCAACAGATATACTGCAATTGCAGTAAAACGACCAAACATGCACCATCAGCGGACGAATAGGTGGTAGCAGTGGTCGAAAATTGAAGAAAAAATACACAATTAAGAAAAACAAACAAAAAAAACACCCCCAAAAACAAAAACAACCACAAAAACACAAACATACTCGCTAGACATCTATCGGCAACATTCATCTAACACCTATGTGGTGCTAGTCGAGTTTAGCCGAATCGTCATAATTCTGAGTAGATTCGGTAAATCATCTGATATGTTAAAATTCAGAAACAAACTTATAAATTATTTTTTTTATTCACCACTCTACTTGACACTGCATTTCATCTATTGCCCAATTTCATGATATAGAGCAAGCTATTACCATTTTATCAATACTTTCGATATTCTTCTCCATGAATAATAGCTTGCAAGAACTGAAATTGAGCATGCAAATAAATACATTCATCTTTATCTTTTTCTTCCAAGTAATGAATTCTACCTATGATCTCTATCTTGACCTCAAAATGACTTTAAATTAGCACTGAACCCTTCTTGAGTAAACAAATTTTTAACGATTTTTCATATATCCGGTTTTTTCTGCCATCTCGTTCCATCAACTGTAATTATCTTCACTAAGTGCTGAATACAAGATGTCGCTAAACGCGTTAAATTCCGAAGATTTGACAGTCAGCTGTTTTTGAATTTTCTAAATTTGTATACAAAAACTTGGAATCAGCATACTTGAATTTCCGTAATGGACCATTAGGCGGGTAATGTTCGCAACAAAAGAGCGGCTTCGTAGGAAAACTCCTGCTGGTGGCATAGGTCGTGAAGAGTATATTGAACATTTAGTTGATGAATTTCATACAACCACGAATATTGGTAAGACTCCATAACCTATCCGGTGTGTTAAAAATTAATTTCCCAATTCTTTATCATTTTCAATTATAGAAGCTCAAGAACAAGTCTCTGCGAATCTAGCTAATTTCGCATACGATCCAATCAACTATCCGTTCCTTAGGAAGAGCTCATGCCTAGAACTGTTCATACAAATACTATCTGTGACAAGTGATAAGTTAGTCTTGCATGGCATAACTGGTATTTGCAATTTGTGTTTGGGTTAGTAAAATATGCATAAAATCATCTAAGGTAGAGTGAAATGTTATTAATCTTTCCAGATGATCACTTCAAAAGTGTGATACTTGACCCTAATAATCTAGCAACCATCACGTCATTATTATCAAAGAACAATACAGACATCGTTCTACAAGCGCTCACCACTCTTGCTTTGCTTACTGAACCTGAAACCAAAGATCGGATTTGTACTCCGACTGTTGTCAAAGAGATCCAAAGACTTCGCGAATCGAAACATATTCCTATTAAAAGACTGGCTACCGTCTTCATCGAAGACAATTGCACCAAGACAAAAATTGTTCAATTATGAAATCTCTGTTCACAAACTTAAGGAAACAATCTCAGCTGACTCCACTATCAAGACGCTTCTCGACCAGAGAACTTTTTCGCGTCGGAGATGAGGTAACAGTTATAAAACGAATAACACAAAAAATGGTCGACGATTTTGCCAGGCTGACAGGAGATACAAATCCAATTCACACAATAGAAGTACCCGACCAGAAAAGAATAGTTCACGGTGCGTTTCTTAATGGTCTGGTTTCAGGTGTAATTGGTACAAGATTACCTGGCCCAGGAACAATGGTTCTATCGCAAAAGCTTTCTTATCCGCATAAGTGTTATGTTGAGAAGGAAATCGAGATTTTCGTTAAACTTGTTGAGAGTAGAAAAATCTTAAAGGTTTTCTTCGAATGCAGACAAGAAGGAGAAGTGGTTTTTAAAGGTGATGCACGTCTCATGATGATGTCGAATTTCAAGCTGTAGAAAATGTTGGTGTGTTGTTTGTTATTTTACAATCGTTTTTATAATTTGCTGATAAATATGTCTAAACATGTACTTGCGGTTTTTATTTTTAGACATAAATATAAAGTAATCCGAAAGAAGTAATTTTTTATTCCTCATAAAATAATTCATTTGGTCTTGTTTTCGTGGTTAGATTTGTTCTGGCTTGACTTTGGCGATGCAGATGATAAAAACTTTGACTGCAGTTTCGTCAACTTACGACTTTTGGATCTAGATTCGAATAGATCAATTCGAATTTCAATCAAATTCAGTCATTTCTCTAGAAATAACTCCTATAAACATGCAACCTTTCAAAATGAGTCACTTATTTGCGAAAATAGGCTTCTCTGAAATGATCAAGCAAAAAAATAAAAAAAGGTGCTATGTCGTTCCATAACATGGTGTCGAGAAGCTTCGATTCATTGATCACGTCTTTTAATTTTCGACATCCTGATAGGGGTTTCCACTGTTCTTTGTACATCAATCGCTTCAAATTGTTCTTAGGCCATTTGGTTTTCGCTCATATGATATTTGTGGCTTGTTCATTGTATCTTTTGTAGCTCAAAAAGTACGGAGTACGCGCCTTCTTAAATGACGTAGCGCTGAGTAATTATGGCAGCAAGTTTTCGTAAGTTTTCCACAAAATGCTTCTGGATATTCAATGAGGCAATGTTACCCATAAACTAAATTTTTTATACCTCGTTTCTTCCACACTCTCCATCACCCAATCAATGTGCACGGTCCATGTGAAACTTATTTCATCATAATATATTATTAAATCCTTAATACTTAACAGACGATTTTAAATTAATGTAAGAGTAAAGTAGATTTAATCATTTAATTTTTCAGTAATATATTTATTTAGGTGTAGTCTTATCATGAAGCAAAGAAAAAAGATTAAAAAAATAACTGATATTTATGTTTATGGAGTTACATTTATGGAGTTATATTTGGTGCAATTCACGTGAAGCGGACATCGAAAAAAGTCAAGGTCCTAGATTTCCTTCATATTGTGCTTAATGGTACTTCTAGAGGATATGAACGTGGATACACAATTTTTTTTTTTTCTATGAGGTTTAGTTGCCGAGTTATGGGCCTCTGAATAATTGACGAAATTGATGAAAGGTTTTTGTGGAAGGCGATTTTGAAATTCGAAAAAAAATCTTACATATATCAAATATACATATTTATTTATTTATTTGGTGCGTATTCAATGCAACAGGCCAATGCCTTCTAGATGTACGGGCCGTAATGCAGAATGATGACGTCAGAGCATCGGGACAAATGTCGCGAAAAACACACGTAGTCTTATCGGACGTCCGCGGGAAAATGTTAATTGTACGGGTTGTATTAAAGTGAGTGAAATGAAAACTAAAGTGTTTTATGCAGAACAGTGTTAGTGAACAGCTAAAACACAAATTAATGTGGTGTGCGCGGTATAATTAGAAAAATTCGCTATGAAATGTTTATCTGTTGGTGTTAGGTTATGTGATGGTTCGTGTCGATTTACTGTCGCGATACAATTAATTGGCACAAAGTGTACGTTATGACTAAATATTATTATTATAACGCGTCCACGCACAAAAAACTAACGTTTTATTATTATTTTAACCAAAAAACCGCAAGTGAAATCTCCGTGTACATCGGCACTGCCTCGTGGAAATGTCAAATTTCCTAAACTCATGACGTCACGGCGAGAACGATTACGTAGCCTGACGACCCGTACTTCTAGAAGGCATTGAACAGGTACACTGCCCAATTACAGATTAGGTACAATGAAAAAAAAAAAAAAAAAGAGAACTAAATAAGAATATATAAATACAAAAAAAAAACAAGAAATCTTAAAGTATTAAGTAATAAAGTAAACTTAAGTAGAGTAAAAAATAAAACAAAGAATCCATTTAAAACAAGAATAGAAAATAAAATTAATTAATTAGAATCAAATATTTTGCTTCGAACCCTAATTTTGAAAATGGCAATAGATTGTAGAAGAGGACCAAGTTGAAGACTATTGTGAGTGCGTAAGAGTCGCAAAACGAAAGAGTTGAAGAAAGTGTTAGTGCGGGCATACGGCACTTCAAATAGAATGTAGGACCTGATTGGCCTTACGGATTCCTGCTCAATGAACAAAAATGCTAATGAGGAAGATAGGTAGCCGCGACAGATTTTGAAAAGGAAACTCTCATCCAAGTAAACTCTGCGCAGCTCAAAGAGAGGTATGTTAAGAAGAGATAGACGTTCACTATAGGTTAAATACGGCAGAATATATTTAAAAGTAAAGTACGTGTAAACCTGCGCTGAACTGATTCAACAGCGTCAGAGAGATATTTGAAACGAGAACACCACACTTGCCTGCAGTATTCAAGTACAGAACGGACTAGGGTAATGAACAGGTGGACACAAGTAGAAATACTAAATAAATTGTAGCAGGAACGAATCACGAAGCCAGCAATCCGAGAAGCTTTTCTAGTGATAGTAAGGACATGAATGTCGAATTTCAGTTTGCGATCAAATGTGACCCCAAGATCTGAGAAATGATCGACACAATAGAGGATAGTGCCATCAATGGCATGAGGAAAGACATAAGTGTGAGGCTTAAGGGAGAAGGACATAGAAAAACAATTGGAAACATTAAGGGACAAACAGTTCAAGTTACACCAACCAGAGAGAGCATACAAATCATCCTGCAGAAGCAGAGAGTCAGCAGTATTTTTGAAGACTCGGAAGATTTTTGAATCATCTACATATAGAAGACATGAAGACTTAAAAACAGTGATTAGTATAGAAAATTAGCTGTTCTTATCAATTTTGAAATAAGATTTGAAAAATAATTTTTTTTTTCCTGTGTGAAACCGGAAGTAGACACTTTGACTCGTAATTTGAATAATTTGGACCAGGTTAATTTTGTTTATTTTTATAACAAAATAAACCTTAAAGTATACCTATTTTATGATAACTGTTTTAGAATGGAATGGCCAGGCAGTTTAAGAGGTAGATGAATTTCAATACATACAAGACGTATCAAGCGTGTTACCGGGAGCTTGATAAGTCAACTAGTTGGCTCAAATACAAAAATTGATATCGGAATGCGATTAGTAGCGCCATCTCTTATTTGAAAAAGGTTTTATTTTCTAATAAAAACCTATTAAATATATATGAAGCCTATATAATATATATGATGCCAAGCCATTTCGAATTTTCTGTTATTTTTTGAGTTATTGCTCAGCGCTTGCAGGGACTATTACTTTCATTGATAAGCTAAATAGTCTTAATTGTGTGTATTATGTTTCCGTGCCGATATCAATGTTACAATCATTTCAATTTGAAGTTTCATCGGAAGGTTAAGGACCTACGAAAAATTCCAAGAATATTAGCAGAAAAGTGGAGATATTCATCTGGTGTGTACGTATGTGCAAGCTGCAGGATAAATCTGATCGTAGAAACACCAAATTGTTTTTCAAATCTAATTTTAAAATTGATAAGAACAGCTAATTTTCTATACCAATCAGTATATTTAATATTTGTAAGATTTTTTTTCTCTCAAAATCGATTTCCAAAAATCCTTCATCAATTTCGTCAATTATTCAGAAGCCCATAACTCGGCAACTAAACCTCATAGAAAAAAAAATTGTGTATCCACGTTCATATCCTATAGAAGTACCATTATGCACAATATCAACGAAACCCAGAGCCTCGACTTGTTTTCGTTGTCCGCTTCGGGTGAAATGCCCCATTTACGATGAAATTTTTCATGTCACGCTTATAGTTTACGATGTTGCTCGATACTTAAATACTGACTGGAATTGTATTGAAGAAAGAAAATGTGTTTTGAACTGGATCATTTTTAAGTCGTTTGGTTCTTGAAGCAGTGATGGCTAAGTTTTGCGAGCTACACGTTCTAATGTTGGTCAATTCATATACCGTTTTCGGAATGATTGCTGATTTTATTTCACCGTTCACTATTTTAAAAACGGATTTGACTCTTTCAATGCATGTTATTTTGTATAAATTAAGTAATTCCGATATTGAGTATACCGTTGATGTTGGTGCCAGAATTGACTTTTAAAATTATTTATTGACATTTTATTATTTAATTTTATCTTTGATTGTCTTTGCAATCAGTTTATATATGTATTTAAAGTTTTGTTGAGAGGTTTGGTTCCATAAAATAGCTCCATAAGTAATTGTTGATATTATATGAGTATTGAATATCATAAGTTTTGCATTTAGTGCTGGAAACTCGTATGGTTTTGATGCTTCAAACATAGGTGCTGCCCTGCCTTTTATATTATTTATATAACGAAACCATGTAACTTTTTCGTCTATCACTGGGCTAAGATATTTTAATTTTTCCACTCTTTGTAGACATACACCGTTAATTATCCATTGTGAGTTGATTAGAGTTTTGTTCTGCTGGTGTCTATATTCATATAGAATTTACTCCGCACAAGCCAATATGCATATAGTTAAAGATTTATTTATTTATTTATTTATTGTCTAAATCAACAGATACAAATCCAATTAAAGATTAGACAAAGAAAAAACTTATATATAAAAAGTAAAGAGACTATAAATTAAAACTAAACAAATTATAATGAGGCGGTGAAATTTAATCATAACTCAACACAGATATGACATTAAAAAATTCAAAGAGTTACTTCATTTCATGCGATAAAACGCATCCTCTTAACATACTTTTAAAAATGCGTAACGAGGGCGGAAGAGGACCAATATTCAAAGAATTATGTTGCCTAGGCAAGCGTAAAAGAGGAGAGTAAAAATATGTATGAGTACGAGCTAATGGTACGTTGAGGATAAATGCAGACCTGGAAGAATGTACCGGGTCACGAACAGAAAACTGCGCTCCGGGGATATAAGTAATAGATCCAGTAATCATTTTATACAGGAGACATTCGTCGAAATACACTCTGCGTGAAATAAGAGTAGGGATTTCAAGGATGGAAAGACGCATACTATACTCACAGTAGGGAATACGGAACTTGAGGAATAGTGAGCGAGTAAATTTACGTTGTACAGACTCAACAGCATCAATTAAGAAACGATAATGAGGACACCAAATTTGACAACAATATTCGAGGACACTACGCACAAAGGAGATGTACAAGCGAACACACGAGGAAATATCAGTAAAAGGTCTGGTCGCTCTTAGAATGAAGCCGCACAAGCGCGAGGCCTTGGATGTGACACGCAAAATGTGGACATCAAATTTTAATTTAGTGTCAAACATAACACCAAGGTCCATGAAATTATCAATAGGATGGAGGGAAGAGCCAAGGATAGAATAGGGAAACGTGATATGGGATAATTTACATGTGAAGGACATCTGGAAACATTTAGCAACGTTAAGGGAAATACAGTTGACAGAGCACCAGTTACTTAGAGCAGACAGGTCATCCTGCAGCTGGGAGCAGTCATTCACTGACTCAACCACCCTGAAAATTTTCAGATCATCAGCGTACAAGAGACACGGGGAGTTGAAGAGAGAAGGAAGATCATTAATAAACAGGAGGAAAAGGAGAGGACCAAGAATTGACCCTTGCGGGACACCACAAGTAGGATAAAAGGGGGAAGAAGAACAAGAGTGAAACGTTACAAAACAAGCACGGTCACGAAGGTATGAGGAAAACCAGCAACGGAGCTGACCCGAAATATTGAAGCCATCAAGCTTTGAAAGGAGGATTTCGTGGTTCACGGAGTCAAAAGCCTTGGCAAAGTCTGTATATAATACATCCACTTGCTTTTGCTGGTCGAAGGCGGAGGCAACAGTATTGGTGAACGAAAGAAGGTTGGAAACCGTTGACCTACCTTTAACGAAACCATGTTGCTCAGAAGCGAGAAGAGGTTCAATTAGAGGGTAAACCCTGTTGTAAACAACTTTTTCGAGAAGCTTACTGAAGCAAGATAGAAGGGATATGGGACGATAATTGGAGACGCAGGATGAATTTCCGGTTTTAAGGATGGGATAAATATTTGCTGACTTCCAGGAAGAAGGAAACGTACAGGAAGCAATACTAAGGTTAAAGATGACAGATATAGGAACACACAAGGATGATGACAATGACTTTGCAAATATGTTAGGTAAGCCGTCGGGTCCGCAGCTGGTGCTACAATCTAGGTTAGCAAGCAAACCTTCGACCTCCAACGGGTTCGTTAAAAACAAACAACAATTATTAACATCTGGAGAGGGAATATTAGCAGAGAAAGATGGATTAGGTTGACAGGTAGCAGAAGAAAAGAAAAGAGCAAACAGCTCACAAATTTCATTAGGCGAGGAAGCAGACAAATCATTAAGGTGCATCAGAGAAGGGATAGAGGGAGACTTTTTAAGGGAACGGATATAGGACCAGAAGGGTTTCTGTTGACAGGATGATATAGAGGCTTCAATGTGGGCATGATAAGCACTCATCGCATCTTTAACCATCTTTTTAGCACACGAGCGTAAATTTCTGTATCTCAGTAAGTCAGCCTCTAAGCCGGAGCTTCGAAATCTACGACGCGCATCGCTTTTGATTTTAAGAGCACGCATCACGTCAACAGTTAACCAAGGCGGATCAATACTTCTGCGAACACGAAAAGTGGGAGTGTGACAGAAAACAATATTAGACAAGAAATCATAGAACGCATGAAGGCCGTCATCAACACTTCGACCTCTGAAAAAAGCAAACCAGTTAACAGCATTAATAACATTGGACATGGAAGTGAAGTCAGCTTTAGCAAAGTTATAACGCAGCGCAGAGGTATTTTTATTTTTAGGGAATGAGGTGAAGGAAAGTTCTATAGCAAGAGGTGGATGGTGAGGATCAGGACTGACATAAGGTGACAGAGCAGCACATAAACGAACAGATGACAGAGGAGAGTTAGTAAGGACAAAATCGAGTATTCTGTTATTAACATTAGGCACATTATTCAATTGTGAAAAGGAGCAAAGAGAGAAAAAGGAAGATGTAGCTAAAGAAATATTGCTCCTCGATAAAATTTCAGTGAAGGTTGTATCCCAGACTAAGCTGGGAATATTAAAATCTCCACATAAAAGAACGAAAGAAGAGGGGTAGAAAGTGTTGAGAAAGGAGGAAATCTCAGTGAAAAAACGTTCATAAACTACAATAGGACTGTTACATGGGATATAAATCGAGGACACAAGTAACACAGTAGATGGAGTAACAGATATACGAACAAGGATACATTCAACAGGCGGAGAAGGCACGAAATCGGTACAGGAGGACACGCTAAGTGTATTGCGAACAGCAACTAAAACACCGCCGTCGTCAGATAAACCACTGGCTGAGCGATCACGATCTTTGCGGAAGACAGTAAAAAGAGGTAAAATTTCAGTATTAAATATATTTCCTGTCAGCCAGGTTTCGGTTAAGCATAGAATGTCGTCAGACCCGATAGTTGAGGAAATTTTAAGCTGATTGGTTTTGGTCCTCAACCCCCGAACGTTTTGGTAGTAGACTTTAAGATTAACCTTACGCTCTAAGTTCGATTTTTTGTCGCCGGTTTCCGATGAAAATTTCCAGAGGTGGTTTTTACGAATTCTTTGACAAAAACACCAGCGGGCCAGAAATGCTTCTTCAGCAAATCAGAGGTTCCGGATGCGACAGTGATGCAGAAAGAAGATATCAGCTGGTGATTGAGGTTGTCGCGAGTGAGTTTCCTACACATTAGCAACGAAGGAGTGTATCCGAGCTTAGCTTTAATGTATGCTAAGACTTCGTCGGCAGTAGTTCTGTAAGCGAAACGTGATACGAAGACTTTCATTGGTGGGACCATTACTTCCAAGCAAAGGAGTGATGTATGGGGCTCAGATAGTCCTCTAGATGGTCCAGGCTGACTGAGTACATCAGCATAAGACGTCTGGGTTACCGCAGGAGATGATGCAGCAGGAATTGAAAGGCTCATCCTGTCAGCAACAAAATTCACCAAAGGTTCGCTCACGGTCACAAGAGCGTGCTGTTGTATCTGGTTTTGTTGTTGTTGTTGTTGCTGCAGAGGATTTTGTTGTTGCGGTTGACGTTGTTGCTGCAATGATTGTTCATGCTGTTCATGCTGTTGGTGAAGTTGCAGCTGCAGGTTAGCACGCTGGCCGCGTGTGAGCATCTGAGATGCATCGCGCTGAGGTTGACTTTGGATTTGAAGGCTGCAAGGCTGGATCACCCCAGAGGTCTGAGGTGAAGTAGCTGCAGGAGATAGCGGAGGCAGCAGTTGAGTGTTGAAAGATATTTGTTGATGTTGAACAGCTGTGCAATCTTCCTGGTGAAGCTGATCATCGGCAGGTTTTGGTTGAGAGCCAGAAGGTTGCTCAGTCCTAGCAACTGACAAGAGTGTATTTATATCACCACAGACACTCTCAAGTTTTGAGCCCAGACAGGAAAATTCTTTGAAAAGTTTGTCAACTACACATTTGGTTGACTTTAAGCAGTTAACAAATGATACCATGGAGTTGGCTTTACAACGGGAGCAAAACCAATATACACCAGATGAGGTTTGCTCATTGACCATTCGCTCATAGCAGAACATAAAAGAAGGATATCAAACGTTATGACGTGGCTTGTTAGGGTTATGTCTTGTACAGTGGTTATATAAATTAGGAACAGCAATGGCCCTAGAATAGACCCCTGTGGAATACCGATATTAAAAAAAGCATCCTCATTAGAGGTTGTAGAGTTTTTCGTTAAGATCCTCCTGTTTGCTATAAAACACAATTAATTGGTTAAATGTTCCCCCAGTCAAAATAATTCTTCCGCCTTTTGATTAAGATGTTATGATTGAGATTGCCGAGAGCCGTTTTATGAATGAAGCTGCTACATATTTTTCTTTCAGCAGCGCTCCGATGGTATTGTTGTTCCTGGAAGACGTATTCTTTGAGATATAAAATTGAGTTATCATTAAAACAAACTTTGGCATCGCAAGGGAATGATTTTTTCGAACAGTTTGCTTGGCTTAGCTCAGCCATTGGTCTGTAATTCGATGGATTTGTAGAACCACCTTCTTTGAACATTGATGCAATCACTGATATTTTAGGCATGTTTCAAACGATCTCATTTCTAGTTGATTGTTTGTAGAATCGCTGATTAATCCTGCAATATGTGATTTTATTACCTAGAAGTCTTCCACTATGATATTGTCTGAGCCTGGGGACACTTTAGTCTCCCGGTGTTCAATAATTTTACCAATTTCTTCGGGATTCGTGGTTTACAAGTGAATAGAAGATGTCAGGTTTTTATTGATGTTTATGTTTGTTGATTCATTTTTGTGATCTAACGAAGTTATTTCGGATCCAATAGGTGACAGCATTTCATTTAGGTGGCGAGCGATTTCTTTTGAAAAGTAATATTGATACATTTATAACAAGGCTGTTTATATTAGGTGTTGAGGATGTGATTTTGCTCCTTCGGAAAACTGCTTTCATTACACTCAAAAATTTATTGTCGCTACAATTTGAGGCTTCAGGTTTATTTCTATAATATTGTTTTTTTTTTTTTGCTACCGTTGTTATACGGTTCGATTCTTTTTTTCATTTTAATCTACTCCATTTTCCTAAATAAATCGTCTTGATTTTTTGCAGTTTGTATACGCTGTATGTATTCTTTTTGATGCTTCGATTACTTGCTTTGTTATCCAGTTCAGTTGTTCATTTCTGATTCGAACAGACTTTGTTGTTTTCGCTTTACCTTTCGCGTTCTGAATGAAAGCTATTAGCTCTTCGCCTGACTGGGGTTTGCGTAAATTCTAACTCGAAGTATTTGGAGTATTTAATTTTATTAATTGATTTGAGCAGTATTTTTCATGGTTTAGTTTTTTAACGACAGATTCTTTCAGGTTGATCGTTATTGCCTTGTGATCTAAATATGGTTAATCACAATGCTTACAAGTTAGTGTCTCAATCATAAGCTGGTCATTGGTGACTACCTGGTCCAATAAGTTCCTACATATTGCAAATACTCGAGCTGGCTTACCTGTGTTGATAATAATTGCATTATTTGATGCAATAATATCCAAGTAATCACAAGTATTTTGAGAGGTCGATCTGCAATTGTAATCGTTAATTTGTCGAGGGAATAAATGATGTCTAAGTGGTCCAGATATGCTCGTTCTTCCGATGGTGTTTTGTAAATCGCTCCTATTTTTATTTTTCCATGTTCTTCCGATGGTGTTTTGTAAATCGCTCCTATTTTTATTTTTCCATGTTAAAGTGTAGTTCTACAATAATGGCAGTAAATTCTCCTTCGGAACTAATGAGTTTTGATAGTATGTTATTTTTTACGAAAATTGCTGTAACTCCTTCACGTTTTAACTGTCTACAACAGAAGTAACTTATTTATGCGCTTATTCTGAAAAAGGTTCTTCAGGTTCACGTTTCATTTAAAACAATAACATCGAATTTTTGGTTATAATTTAAGTAGAAGTTTAAGTATTTATAAAACAATAGCATCGATGTTTTGATTTTGATTTAAGTAGAGGTTTAAAAAATATTTAGGTCACTGTATTTGTTGCTTATACTTAGTCTAATATGCATGGTTTATTTTCTTTTGGTTTATTGCTGATATTATTTTGTACTTCAGGCATTCGTAACAAACGGCTGGGTGATGTATATTTGCACTTTTGATTTATGCAATTTATGCATTTTAGAGTTGCTGATTGGCAATCATTATGTTTTATGGTTCCCAGTATATTTTGCACAGACATCGTCCTTAGCTTCGCAATCAGAATATTTACGACTAAAGTTTTGGTAATTAAAACAGCGCATCACATTGAAATCTTCAGTGACATAGTACGACTCAAAGTCTATATTTACTTACTGATTGGCTATTCTCTCGAATGTCCCTCCTAGTTCTATGAACGCAATCCACTTTTGTGTCTTCCTCAATAGCTTCAGAAAAACTACTTCGAGAGTATTGATTGGGTCGATCCAGTGATTTAAGTTGATTAATTCTTCATTGAGCTCTGCTGTGCTGTATTTTTATGAAGGTGTTGGATCATTACTACTCTCGGCAATCGCTGCTTAGTCAGCTCAACATGATTATCGTTCCGAATTGTCTCTCATATTTTTTAACCAGATTGTTGGTGTTTGCTAAAATAGTTTATTTAAAATGAGCTAGGCATATTTATTTAAAAAAAAAATTTACAAAACAAGATACGGTTTCAAATAAAAATCCAACAATCCAAGAGCAGAAACTACAGAAGAGGACAATTCGTCTGTGCGGAATAATATATATATAAATAGAATATATATGAATAGAATATATCTGAATGATACTTGTGTGGCTTTCTGATTGGCATGACCGAACTCGCTCATTCCTTGAGAACCCATTCGGAGAGTCGGTTGTCGGTTGTCTTTCGACGTGGTCGGCTAGTCATTCTTTTTATTCTGGAGGAGTCTTCCGGCTTGTAATGTCGTATAATGCACGTTAGTCGATACTATAGTAAGCTTGTTTGAAGTCACCGAAAATCCGATGAAGATCGGTGCTGCATGTTCAGTACTTTACCAGAATGTGTTTGACCGTAAATATTTGGTTTTTTGTTGATCTTCCGCACCTAAAACTGACTTGATTTTCACCGAGGCTATCCTTAGTATAATGGCAAATCCTACATTTTAATATCTTTATCAAAAGCTTGACCGACACACAAAGTAATCAGATTCCCTTCTGATTTTCTTACCACGATCTATTTCTTTTTCTTCGTCATTCATCTGGCATCGCTTCTTGCTCCTATATACTTACGACCAACCCACAGATTGCCCTCAAAACATTGTGTGGGAACGCAGAATTGCCACATTGGACCTATCGATGCTTTATTAGATATCAAGCTGAACCTAGCCTCTCGAACTGCATCTAATGAGGGAGCGGGTGGGACGAGGCACTGTCCTCGAATGAGTTTAATAGTTGCATCTAGCCCTAGCAAGAGAAACACCGCAGAGTCATGTACTGAAGTAGGCGTCACTGAGCATTACCCTGTGTTACTGTGTTGAAAAAAAGCGACGAAGGGTAAGTTCGATCCCAGAACTAGACGAAAGAAAATGCAATCGTGCAGGCCAAAAAATCGAGCGTTGGTAATAAATCCTACCCAACAGAAGAGTTATGCGGAGCATATCCACGCAGGTGTAAGCCCAAGCGAAATGGGGACATAGTTCCGTTAAATTAGACAGGGTCCTCGTGAAATTTGGTGACGCAGTCCGAACAGCAGCATTTCGACGAAGTTGAAAGGCTCATCTCTAAAGCCAATATTGAGAACCTCAACTTCGACTGTCTTACGAAATAGGAAGAAGTTGCAGGAACAAAAAACACAGGGGTGGTAGGGGGGTGGTGTGTATTAGTTATGAAAATAACATCCAAGCTGAGCATGATTTTGACGAACAAGAGCTCGACACCAACCTATCGCAGATAGGGCTTCGACGAGTCCCAAATCTGATGTAACTCGTTTCGCAGAGTACACTGGATGTGACTACAACTACATCACCTTCTGGCTGTCTGAGGAAATCCCAATCAGAGAGCACGCTTGCCGAAAAATGATTGGGTGGAACATTCCGAAGTTGGACAAAAGGAAGCTGGTGGTGAAGCTTTGTGGCGCGGAAAGCGAAAGACCCCGGAGAATAGGTACGCTGATCAATTTACCCATTGGCGAAACTCGGCGATTGTGGGATACCTCGATGCCGTATCGAATTGGTGGACTGAGGAGATAGCAGAATTGAGGCAAACAGCTGTAACGTGCAGGCGCAGGGCATAACGATCTATTAGTGGATCAGAGAAGTCGCGAATTGCCGGGAATCACAAAAAGGCAAAACAGAAATGGAAATGGCTATAAAGTGGAGACAAAAGAGCACATGTGGCAAACTCTCTGCGAAGATATGAACTGGTACTCATAAGGCCAAAGCTACAAGATAGTATCCACATGAGCCCCGTTTCTTCTTTAGAGGCAGATGTCTGGAATCATATTGTAGATTCGCTGTTTCCAACGTGCTGCGTAAAAGCAGAAAACAACCACACAGTCCGCCAGGAAGAAAAAACACTAAGGAAGAGCTGACGGAAGGTGCTTAAACTCTGAAAAGTATGAAACTAGGATGGCGAGCTTTCAGCGTAGAGTAATGCTGCGAATTACAAATAGCCACAGAACTTTCATAGCGGAAGTAATCCCAAATAAACTTATTGACGAAAGAACTCAGGGAGGTCATCCTGAATAGCTCAGAAATTGGAAGAGAGGTAACAATAGCTCAAGTATCAGCCCGACCGATTGAGCCTAGGGAGGATTGCTGGACTACAAAACAAACTGCAGCATTGACGACTAGGCTGATTCGCTCCAGAAAATCTCGGCTTATTCGTGACCACGGTGAAGTAAATATCTATTCGTGTCGATTTATATCGGGCCGTAGCTGCTTTACCCTCATATAATTATGAAAGTCAGGACGGACTACTGTAAATATTGTGCTAGGTAGGCGACAACTAAAGCGCGATAACGTTTAACTTACCTTTTTTGATTGCACCCGCTTCAAATGGGGTCGAGTCACGTTTTTGTTTCAATCCTGGAGCTGATGTTACGGTTAGATGTCATCTGGTCAGCTGTGCCAGCATATGTGGAGCTGGTATTAAGGAAGAATGCCTCACAGACTCCTGAAAGTCTGACAGAAGGAAAATAAGCCTATGAGACAACTGACAGGTGCTGCTAGTAGCACAACCGAGCTGATTCGATGGTCGATAGGTGGTGTTTTTAGTGAGTAAGAACCTTATGTATCCCTGTATCGTTCGTAGCAAACCTTTTGAAAAATATTAATATAAAAATAAATATTTGCCACTCGTTCAAAGAAAATAAAAACGATTGAAAATTAACATTTGGATTTGAATGCTTACCTTTCAAATTGGTAAATGAAAACTGTATTTCATGAATTTATTATCACAGATGTCGATATAAATACTATGATCTCCATCCATTTTCCTGAAAAATCTCAAAATTAAATATAAGACTTGTTTGGATAGATTTCGCGTTCAAAGAACAACAACAGAAAGTTTAAATATAATTTAAATATATTTCTTTTTATTTAATGTTTCTTCATTTTTCTTTTACTTCAGTTAGTACATTTACATTTTTTTTATCATTAAATGATAGTATCGGTATTCTTCATTTTTTTTTAAATATATTACGCTATATTTCGAATTTAAAATTGCGTTTAATTATATATTGTATACTATTAATCGTAGACTAATAAAAATTGGTATATGAATAGGCCAAATAATTGCAAACAGTGCTTTCAAGACAAGCATTTTCAAAATAACTCTTTTTTGAAATTATACACTAACGAAAAGAATTTAGGAATTACGTTAACATGCTACAATGATAGTATTTATCGAGTATGTTGTAAAATCACGTTTGAGCTAATGTACGTCATGAAAGAAGTAAAGAAAAAGGTTTGAATTAATTGATTTTAGCGTACAAGTTTAAAATTGTTTTCAAAATATCGTGATAGATGATTTTAGTCCCATTGCTTGTTATTTGTGTGCTTGATAAATTTAACGGTTTTGTAATTGTTTTGAATATTTAGTGCCTGCGTTAGTTGCAATGAACAGTTCTATTGACAACTAAAACTTTCGAACAAATTTTTTTTTAAAATACGAGTTCTATTGATAGAAAGCACCCTTACAATAAATGCATATTTAATCAATTGAGCTTGAACTCAGATAAAAACTAATACTACTTATCAAATAACTAAATTCGTTTAAAACAATATTTTAGTAAAAAGCAACAAAATTTAAAGCTAAAACAAATCGTATCCTATAGCTGTCAGCTTAAAAATTACAACACTTTCAATTGTATGTATATTTATTTGGCAATCATAGTTTAGTCTAATAATATCGTTTTAATATATTTTTTTTTGCTTTGAATTTTTCTCCCATTGGTTTTCTCATCTTGAATTCAATTAATAATTTTTTATCTAGAGTATGTAGATTTGAAAAATTTCTATTAACGTCATCATTGTCTCCATGGCAACATGTCTAATGCTGCGAAATATTTGACTTGGTTGTTTGATGGTATTTTTCTGGCTTTCGAATTACTTTATTTGTAATTTTTATCTTTTTTTCTTATTGCTAATAATCCTAAAATATTTTGTTTCGTTTGAACACTTATTTTAATACTGATTTTTACTGCGCTTTTTACAATTTTTGTGAAATATTGAGAGATTTGATTTTTTACTGGAATATTCGTAGATTGATGTGTACAAAATGCGATTTTGATTTTTTTTAGAAGGTGTAATATAGTGTAAATGCAAATGTTGAATGTAAATGCAACTACTAATGTAAATGATAACGAAATATAAACTGGTATTGAAACCAGCCCGATACTGGCTATCTGGATTAAGAGTAGTTGCTAATTATTACTGGAAACAATATAAGAGAACACAAGCTGTTTTTCATTGGTACCGTTGTGAGCACAACATGGCAACGAGTGATGAAAAATCGAAAGATTAAGTCACATAGTGGAAATAATCCCTGGAAGTTAGAAATTGTAAGGCTAATATATATTAAGTTGCAAATACTCCCGTACACAAACCAATTCGGTAAATATTTAGAAGTGGGGCTCCAGTCAAAACTCGCCCCAAAAAATTTTTCACCCCCTGGAGACTATTCTATAGGGTAGGAATAGATGTTCTAAGGTGGGGGAAGACATTTTCAATGATTGTTTATAATAAAAAAAATTATTATAAACAAAAAAAAATTTTTTTTTTAATTACTTTAATTTTTATTAAATGACATATTTTGACCAATTTTTTGTTCTTTCGGAGAATTTTTTTACGGTTTCACGATAAATAACGATTTCCATTTTTTACTCTGATATTGAAATTCACTAATAATTTTGATCACAAACCATCAAAATAAATACCCTTATTTCTTTGAACTATGTGAAGTAAACGAAACTTTGCTTTGTTTTGATTTTCTAATATTAGAGTATGATTTTTTTTGTATGATAACAAAGATAACAACGAGATTTCAAATACTAGGAATTATTTTCTTGTTGCCTTTGTTTTCATTTGGAAAGTTTGATCTAATTAGTTTGATCTAAGCCATGGTTTGCGAAGGTTGTACTTGGAGTATTCAACGTGCATCAATCACGTTTTCATCGCGAGAATCAAGTATCAGATTTTTACAAGACCATAGGATTTTAGAAAATAATATTTTGTGCTCGTCATGTGGCAATCCCGCAACTTTTTCACCACCTAAGTGCTTGTGGCGGTGCCAAAGACGCCATAGAAAGAAGAAAGGGCATAGGATTGTAGAAACACGATGTAATTTTAAAAGATCAGTGCGCGCAAGTTCATGGCTGGCAAATACACATTTGTCGCCTGAAAAATCGACTCAGTTTTTAGCACTATATATTTTGTTAAATCCTCCACATCAACAGATGTTAATGGATGAAATGGGCCTGTCGTCGACAACTGTATGTGATTGGGCTCATTTTATTCGCGAAGTGTTGGAAGAGTGGTGTTTAACTAATTGTGATCCAAAATTAGGTGGTAATGGACACGTAGTTGAAATTGATGAAGCCAAATTTGGCAAAAGGAAGTTCCATAAAGGGCGTATAATAGAGGGAACTTGGATTTTTGGTGGGTTCGATCGAACATCTGGACAGGTTTTTATGGAACCTGTTCCAAATCGTTCTGCCAAAACATTGTTAGAAGTAATCAAGCGCCGCATTAAACCAGGGACGACGATAATGTCAGACTGTTGGAAGGCGTACAATTGCCTTAACCAGAGTGGTAAGTAAATGTTTGCTGTTTTGATTCTTTTTTTGAAATTTCGTCACTTTTATGATTTTTTAAATGTATTTTCAGTAATAGTTGGTCAAAAAATATCACATTTACACGTGACTAGAGTTTATTGGTTTATTTTAACAGAATTAATTCATCGCTTGGAAAAGATATAATTTCCGCACTACTATTAATTTTTAAATATAATCTAATTTTTGTTTTAAAACTATCTAAATAAATTAATCATGTTTATTGTTCCAGGTTTTAAACACCTCACGGTCAACCACACCTTCAATTTTGTAGATCCTGATTCAGGTGCATACACGCAGAACATCGAGCGTGTTTGGCGCGATGCACGTGAGGATATGCCCAAATATGGTCGTCGGGATTACCACATGACCGGGTACATCGCCGAGTTCCTGTTTAGGCAACGTTTCCCTAATCATACTCTAAGGCTTCATCAATTAGCCATTGCTATTTATGATTTTTATTTGAATTTGAGTGAACAGGAAGAAACCTCATAATACATAGGTTGTCTGGAGCCCCACTTGGTCTAAATATGTAAATAAATAAAAATTAAATAATTGGAAGAAAAATTTTTTTTCGTTTATAACAAAATTTTTTTTATTATAAACTATCATTGAAAATGTCTTCCCCCACTTTAAAACATCTATTTCTAACCTATAGAATACTCTCCAGAGGGTGGAAATTTTTTTAGGCCGAGTTTTGACTGGAGCCCCACTTCTAAATAATTACCACCAATTCTAACCACACCGCTGTAAAAAGGACACAGTCTAGAGTGAAGTAGGCAACGCCACTCTGTTTATACGATCGTGATCTTTCATGTAAAGCTCTTCGAACGAGATAGATGCGCCATATTGGAACGTCAACACGGTTGTAATCTTTGAGTATGAAGATATTAAGAGTAGCAGAAACACTGTTAACGCAGGTGTGTGGTGTGTAGGTGTGTGTCGCGAGTTTATGCCTTTTTCTTTTTATCTTTTCTTCCCCCTTGCCTTTCACTCTATCACTATATGGGAGCGAAAAATCCGGTAGCTGTCAAATTTCGCTAGCCACGTAAATCAAGTATAAAAAATTACCGATATGCAATAGAAATCGATGTGAAACAACTATTAAAAAGAGGCTTTTTACAGAACGAATTATAATACGTGACTGAGAAAAGTATGCAAAAGCACTAGAGTATTAGAAATAGAAGCGACATATATTAAAGTTATCAAAATCAGGCAAAAATCACTGAGCAGCGAGACATCGCTCAAGCAACTAGCATTTTCCCGCTTTTGAAATGTTAATTCACAAAATACTTTCCACTATAGCACTTGCTGTAAGGTTCTTAACGAAATCCGGGAAGTTTCAAGTATAACTAGCGCGCTAAGTAAAAAATTATTGCCGATATACCGATTGAGTCCGCGAGTTGGCGTCTTTGAACGCGACACTTTGACAGCAACCGGGTTTTACTTTTTCAAGATGGCGCGAGGACTGTCGGAGGCCAATGGTATAAGTAAGAGGATGATGCATAGGGGCATATAATTTGTACATTAAATTTGTTTGAAAATTTCGAGAGGCAATTTAGATATGGGTAGAACACAAGCTAACAATATAAGGAATTATAATAATATAAACAATTATTTGATGAGCAGGTATTATTTGGACATGTTTTAACTGCACAAAATATATTGCAAAAATATTCAAATACGCGCTTCGAAGCCAATGCATAAGGAGTAGCCTGATAAAAAAAATCGAATAGCAAGATAAAAAAAAATCGGACTGCTGTCAAATTCATACTATACACATACATATATAAATATAATTATCTATATATAAACATATATAAATAAATAAATATATTTTTATATATATATATATACATATATATCTTTATAAAAGCATATATATATATATATATATATATATATATATATATATATATATACATATATATTTTTATAAAAGCATATATATACATATATATATATATATATATATATATATATATATATATATATATATATATAAATATATATATATATATATATATATATATATATATATATATATATATATATATATATATATATATATATATCTATATATATATATAGTATCGGCCAAAACAAATGCAACTCAAATTAGTTCCATGATGTTGGGCAGCGAAACCCCACGTTTTAGAAGCAAAGTGTTTTATATTTATTTCATTAGTATTGTACCAGTCATTTAAAAAAAAATACATAATCATTCTACAAAAAATCGGTAATTTTTACCACTAAATTCAGGAAAATTTAAGAAAACTTTTTTTTTATCGGACAAAACAAATGCAACTCTGGCAACTCGGTTTGATAACAGTTTTTCTCGAAATCACTTTGCAATTTTTGCCATGTAACTGATTATTATTTACGTTAGTTAGATTGTAGCTGATAGTTGTGTGCATTATTTACTAATAGAAAGTGTCGCTTCGTAGTGTAAAGCTATTTGTACCACCGAAAAACTTTAAAACCTAAAAATGGCAAATGAAAAGCATAGTGCGGATATAAAAGTATTAATTATAAAGGACTTTAAGAGTGGTGTATCTCAAAAGATTATTTCCGAGAAATATAATATATATATCGGTTGTTTCTAGAATAATAGCTCGATATCTTCGCACCAGGAGTGTTGAAACTGTACATAAAGGGGGAGACCAAGGAAAACAACTGAACGAGAGGACAATCTGATTTCCAAGAAAATTAAAATTAATCCGTTTGTCTCATCCACAACGCTACTAAAAGACCTCGATTTAAATGTATCGCAAAGAACCGTTAGAGGACGCGCAGTGGAGCTCGGATTGATTTGTTATCGGACAGCAAAGAAACCTTATATTTCAATTAAAAATAGAAAGCGAAGGTTAGCTTTTGCACGTTCTCACATTAACTGGACCGTTCAAAAATGGAGGACCATTGTTTTTAGCGATGAATGCAAGTTCAATTTGCAAGGATCGGACGGAATTTGTCGTGTAAGGCGTCCTAAAGGAAAGCGCTTGGAACCAAAATTTTGCAACGGCACCATTAAACACGCCGGAGGGTGTGTAATGGTCTGGGGGTCCATGTCAGGGCAGGGTGTAGGGCCAGTTCACAAAATAGATGATATAATGGACCGTTTTCAATACAAATCCATACTGCAGGAGGTTATGTTACCGTATGCGGGGTGGAATATGCCCTTGAAATTGACATTCCAACATGACAACGACCCGAAGCACACGTCCAAAACTGTGAAAGAATGGCTTAACGAGAGTGGAATTCAGGTACTACAATGGCCAGCCCAGTCACCCGATCTGAACCCTATAGAAAATCTATGGGAAATTGCTAAAAAGAAAATACAGCGTGAAAATATAAGTAACAAAAGTGAATTGCTTAAAGAAATTAAAAGAGTATGGAATGAGATCCCACAAACAATAATTGATAATTTAATTGACTCTATGCCTCGCAGGTGCCGAGCTGTCATTAAAAATAATGGATTCGCCACAAAATATTAATTAATTTATTAATAATTAAAAAAAAACCACGAAGTTACATTTGTTTTGTCCAATCAAACAATTAGTTTTCGTAAATTTAATTGAATTTCGTACGTAAAAATGAAAGATTGCTTGAAGATTGTGTTTGATTTTCTTTTAAAAGGTTTGTAAAGCAATAATGAAATAAAAATAATTTACTTTCCATTAAAATTTTGGACTTTTGTTGGTTAATCTCGTGAGAATGATTTGAGTTGCATTTGTTTTGGCCGATACTGTATATATATATATATATATATATATATATATATATATATATATATATATATATATATATATATATATATATATATATATATATATATATATATATATATATATATATATATATATATATATATATTATATATATATATATATATATATATATATATATATATATATATATATATATATATATATATATATATATATATATATATATATATATATATATATATATATATAGATAAATGCGACTCTTAATATCTTTATACTCAAAGGTTGTAATACATTAATCTCAGGTTAATAGTAGTATACGGAGAGGATATAAAAAGCGCATGAGCTTCGCTCAGTTAGTTAAGTTGAGTTTAGTTCAAAACTAGCTCAAATTCAGTTGAGTTAAAATTCAGTAGGTGAAATCAGTTTAAATCATAATAATAATGATAGAATGAATTGTGAAAAAGGAAGACCGAATAATTATAAATTATTGTGTAGTTTTAATTGTATTATATAAAAGATACTACTTTAAAAACAAGATTCATTATTATACGCGACATAAGAAAAAAAAATGTAAATGACGTTCGAAATACAAAAACAAAAACTCAACTTCGAGTTATAATTTCCTTGAAGAAAAGCTAATTAACATAAATATAGTCATGAAGCATAATTGTGACGAAACGATAACTAGAGAAATGTCACCGGAAAAAATATTTTAATCAAACAATTTGAACTAAGTAGTAACAATTCGAACTATCAATGAGTCTGTATCAAAAACCATTAACGAATCTCAAGAGCTTTCCAATTAGAAACTGCAAAACGAAATCACTGCGACAACTATCCATCATAAAACATAAGATGATCCGTTGTTTACTTTAACCGAAGATCGAAACTTGTAAATTACATTCGCGAAAATTTTTGGTTGACGCATGAAGATGGAAACGGGCATCTCCAATTAAAAGTAGAATCTGAAAAACTAAGTGTAACGAACGAGCGAAATCCTTGCTCTATATCGTGTTATTTGGTGCTCGTTGAAACAAAGACCAGGTCTTCTTCCTACTCCGGGGACGACATGATTAAAGAGCAGTGAAGAACAAATAGGAAAATCAGTTTTCTAACATTTTACCTTTGATCTGATGTGTGTGTGTGTGTTGAGTAGTGCATGACCTCTTGTAGATAATAATGAAAAGATCCCAGCAAACCAAATACATCGTAATTAATTCATAAAAAAGTCATATTTTACGAATGTTTTTGTCGTTAACGAGCTCGCAAATGAGTTGAAAACGATTAATTGGTCCTACTAAAATGGCCATTCGAGAAGAATCATTTTTAACGATTCGTAAATGAGTTAGAAAAAATGTGGTTCTAGCGAGTATATTTTACCTATATACTCGTTAAAAGTGTTACTTTTATGAATTATTAGCGATAGTTTTAAAGATTTCAAATGTATTAGCTGTTACCAATTGAAAATGAGTTAAAATTATTTACTCATAGTAGAGTAAATTTGGAAGACTGGAAGAATCAAGCAATATAGGCTGCTAAAGACGATCATAAAACATCGTTATATAAGAACATTGTTCAGCACAGACGAATTCACAGCACAGTCGAATTAAACTGAAATTTTGTTCGGGATACCGCGACCAGCAAACTAGGGGAAAAATCTATGTAAAATCTGTTACTGAGCCGCATAGGCCATAGGGCACATATACATGGCATGTATTATTTATTGCGTCGGTCATCCTAAGCAAAATTATTGCTGCGTATCGTTTTAGGAACAGGCTCGGTTTCGTATGAGGGATATGTCTGTTGATTGTCGAAAAACTATCGTTTTTAGTGAACGCTCACTAAATTGTTTGCTGGGATACTAACTGCATGTGAAAGAGATACTGAGCGCAGGTATATATGTATATCTGTTGGTTTTGTTTAGCGTTCGGCGTCCTTATCAAGACGATGGCATATTATTCGTGATCTTCTCGCAGAGCGCAGAAGGAAGTTGGCGTTTCGGTCGATGATTGTTATAAAAATTCGGAAGTGGGATAAAAGACAATTTTATATTTGTGTCCTCGCGAATTGTTTGCAGCGTGAATTGTTGATTAAGTTAGGTGACTAGACAAAAGATCGTTTTATATTTGTGTGCCCGTGAACTGTTCTCTGCGTGAATTGTTACAGCGATTAAGTTAGGTGACTAGATAAAACCAGTTTATATTTGTATGCCCGTGAATTGTTTGCTTTTTAAATTGTGTAAGTGAAAATATGTTATGCACAGTGAGTCATCGGGGAAAATAAAGTACTTTATAAGCATATACTTTTTTTAGAAGTACAGTGACTAAGTTAAGTTACTAGTTAAGTGACCAGGTGTTGGTGTGGACGAAAAAGTGAAGACATGTCGGAATTGAGAGAGCTTATCGACGACATAAAGCGATTACGTGAAGAAGTTGCAGAAATTCGTTCTGTGAATCGGGATCTAGTAGTGCGTAACGAAATGCTTACTTCAAGAAATAGTGGTTCGACGGCATCTTCACCACCACTAGTGTCAATAAATGGCGACGCGTCGCACAGTGGTTCCAAATGCCGAAAAACTGGCCAAAAATAGGGAAAAACCAGTTACTAAATGTAGGACTTTTTTGTGTCCCATTTGTTAGGTTGGTACCTGTACTTTAAGAACGCAGCATCACCAATGCCAATAATACACACTTGTTAGCAGCGTGGCGTCGTGGAGTTAAGGTTAAAATTAATGAATGTCATGTGTTTTTCGACTTTAACACTTAATTTCGACAAATTGGTATTAAATATTTATGGTGAAGTGAATTGTTTCGTAGAGAGGAGTTTCTAAGGTTAGTAAAATACGTATTGTTTAAAATTTTAAGTGCTTGAACATTGTTTATATGACATTGTTTTTAATTGACAAAATTTCGTCATTTTTATGTCACTATTATATTCCCATTTTCTCGGAAGTCCCACTAGATCCCGGGCTGAAATAAATTGCATATGGTAGGGACATTGTAGCACTAAATTATGACGCTAATTACTTTTGCCCGAATTTACCCGAAATTGAGAAAATGTAATTTGAAAAATTATTTAAAAAATGACAAAAAATATGTTTTTTACGTTACATGAAGTCCAATATCGACAAAAATAATTGTTTAAGTTTGTGAATGTTGAGTATACATAATAGCAATGATTTTAAACATTATGAATAATGAATTTGTTATGAATAATAAATTAATTTTTTTAAAAAACGTAATTAAACATTTTTTTGAGTTGATTGAATGTTTGTATATCAATGAAAACGATGTTTTTTATGTAATTTTTGCTTATATATTAATTGTTAATTTAAAAAAGTTGTGTTTTTTCAGATAATTCAAAAAATGTCTTTTGCAAAACAAAACATTTTCAATCTCATAAAAGAAAATCTAAAAAAGGACAATAATGTTCTTTTAAATCTATTACAAGAACATTTGACTAATCAAAACGAACGGCCGTTTATATTTTCTAACGAATGTAAAGTGTCGTTGAGAAAATTATTTTATAAAATGAGAACAAAATGGGAAGCATGCAACAGGACACTGGACAGATTCGTGAAAGAGAATCAATCTTGGTTGGGCGAAGATTTCCAATTCACTGAGGTATCACCTGCTGAGCCCGCACCTGCTGCCCCCGCGCATTCTGGGCCTGCGCCTGTACCGTCCTCTGACCCATCACAAGCCGCGTTTCCACCAACGAGTTCGCAAGTACGAGGGCGCCCTTCGTCATCGTTTGAAGAATCCAGCGACCGTACTAAGCGTAGACGAACACAACCGTTACGAGACCAGTTTACTCCGAATGAACTAGCGTATGCTACGCAAATGAGTCTCCGAGCTAGCGGTCAAACAGATGCAGCCAAAATCCTCAAGGACATAGGTGAGCCGGCAACTGCTTCAAAGTACAGATTGTCTATTACTGAAGTACGCGAAACGCCTTACTCGAAAGAAGAAGCTTTATCAATTCTCATTGAAAACAAAATTTCCAAAGGTGTATACAATAATCTTAGGGCTTCAAGTATACGGAAAAATTGTAAATTGTATCCGTCTTATAAACAAATCCTTACAGCAAAAAAAGAATGTTATCCTCCTACAACTGAATACACAATAACTGAAACTTACAGTGAGATGAAATTGCAAGCGTTATTAGTAATACGCATGAGCACACATACCGTCACGCTCAGTCAATTTACGAGTGATATTAACCTGTTCGTCGCGTAACCATGTGGCGGCAGATTGTATATAGAAATACATGGGCCAGCTGATTATGACGATGATGATTGGTGTTGGCTGGTTTTGGTGTTTTTGGGAGGGAGTTGTATCGTATAGATACAATTGAAAACTGTGGGAAATGTGGAAAAAAATTCGGATAGGGTGAATGCGGGATAATGAGAGAATGATGATAGGAATGAAAACAAAAGATGATTTGTTGGGATTTGAGGTTTTATGAAAATAAAATTTCATAATCGTTCGAGTGATAGCTGAATTCGGTTTGGTTGTTCGTGGACGCTGATATTTCTCATCAAAGTACAATTTCAAATAGGCTGATAGTTGCCATTAAAGTTTAGTGTTAAACAATTTGGTATAGTGAAGAAAGGACAAAATTCAAATAGGCTGATAGTTTCCATTAAAGTTTGGTGTTAAACAATTTGGTACAGTGAAGAAAGGACAAAATTGGAAAATTAAACGAAACGGATTGCACGTAAGTTTCTAATAATTAAAGGAAAAGGATTGCACGTTAGTTTCTTAAAAAAACATACTAAAAGGAAAAATATACTATAAACCAGCGGCGAGGGGTGAAGTGATTATGAAGGGAAGCCGAATAAACATCTAGAATTTCTAGAAACTAGCATAGACCAGATATAAAATTTTGTACTCTATTACATTAATCTAATTAATATGAAAAACCTGTGTTTTGCGCAGGTATGTTTAAATTCATAGTGTATATATATTCATAAACGCCCTATCTGCATGCCGGCACAAGAAAGCTGCTATCATTTCATTACATTTTGTACTTTTAATGTGAAAACTGTTACTTTGGATGTAACCTCAAATCAACGTATTTGTTTCCGTGTTTAAATTTTCATATGCAGCATTTAGAAAAACACAAAGCTTCAATTAACTCAACAATTACTAAAATTCAGATGTTTATGCTACGTTCGGCTATTGAAAATAAGCAACATGAAAATAGCACAATGGTGCAACGGTGAATGTTGGGGTCTTGTGATTGTTAGTCGGGTCCGGGTGGGTTTGCGAACTATGAAGGTTGCTTATCGGTTTGGGGAGGTCGGTGAGAAAATATATGGGGAAATCTTTGTTGGGAGGAAGGCGCTTGGCGTTTGGGATTCTCATGTGATATGGTACATCCCTTTGTTCCATGTGGTGGCACTTTAAAGTTGATCGCGGACTCGTTGGAGTGCACACAGGTGCATGCCGGTGAGTGGAACAAATTCACAATGTAGTTATTCTTAAGTGAACAAATTAATGAGACACTAATAAAGCTGTCTAAATAACATATGAAATAATATATATATGTATACTTGGAGTTGTTGCAAATTTCAGTACAAACATTATTATGGCAAAAGAGAAGGCCAAACAACTTCTCTAAAAAACTGTTGTTGTTTCTATAGGGACATTTAGGGAACCATATTAGAATAGAAAAAGCGTAGAATAACAATTAAACTAATAAATAATATATGTCAAAATAATTAAATAAATAAGCTCCCTGATGAGACTCCTTGGGCGGAGTCGAAATCCGGATCGGAGTACCCACCATTTTTCATATTCCTCTCACTATCCCCTCACTAGCTCCCTACAATATGTAATATCATATAATATTACATTAACTTTAACTTTCACTAGCCTCTCGGCATCTTTGTTGTTTTTTCATATATGTATGTATGAGAATATGCATGCCATGGCGATATTTGCAGTTGGTTGATTAAGTGGCAAGCTAAGAAAACCAAAAAAACCCAGAAAATATCTTGAAGCACAGCCTATATAAATTAGAATGCAATTAGAATATATCAGACATTTAGCTAAAAATATATATTAAACAATTTTTATAAAAACTGCTTCAAGTCTTATGAACAAAAGTTCTTAAATAAATAGGGGCCTACATCTAAAGTGGAAATCACTCTGGGCTAACTCTTGAATATTATAAGGGAAGGAATTGAATTTTCTTCCTTTTTGTTTTTTGTTTTTTGTTTGTTGGATGGAACAACAGCAATGATGATTCTTAATCTCATTGGTGTTTCAATTGATTTTGATCAAATGAAGTCGGGTTGTGGGCCGGTGCTCACAGGGAAGAATTTCACATGGTTCTTTTTAACGCACAGGAATTCTTTCTACTTATTGTAGAGTTATATCCCTGGTTTTACATGCCAACAACTGTGCACAAGTTGTTAATTCACGGTGCGAAAATAATTCAGTCATCGTTGCTGCCAATCGGACAAATGTCTGAAGAAGCTCAAGAGTCGTGCAACAAATTTATAAAGCAATACCGCATGAATTTCGCTCGAAAAACCAGTCGCACCGAAAACATGCAAGATGTTTATTTACGACTTTTGGTTGCATCAGATCCATTGATATCAAGTGTCCGCAACCTACCAAGTAAGCCTCTAAGATCACTGGATCCTGAAGCGAGAGAACTGATTGTTTGTGAGCACATTGAGTCCCAACCCTCTAGTGGGGTAGCATGTGATAGTAGCTCTGATGAATCATTTCACTCTGATGATGATGAATACTGAAGATGAATTACTTATAAGAAGTTTGTAAACTGTGAATAAAAATATTTATCTTTGATTGACATGTTGTTTCATTTTTTAAGACACACACAACTGATCCGCGCCATCTTGTTTTTGACTTTCATTGACATTTTTTTGAAAAATTAATGTCAAATTCTGATTCAGCGACCTCGAAAACCCCTTACTCAGCATTTTTTATCTTTTAAAATAAAAATCCTTTTGTTTTGGTCCGCCATCTTGTTTTTGAATTTATTTTGCATTTTCTTGTCAAACTGATGTCAAATTTCGATTCAGCAACCTCGAAAACCCCTTACAACAGCATTTTTTATTGTTTAAAATTAATATAAAATTTTTTTTTGTTCCGCCATCTTGTTTTTGACTTTTTGACTCATTTTTTTGAAAAACTAACATCAGATTCGGATTCAGCGACCTCGAAAACCTATATGTAGTTTTTTCGATGATTCCGAGTTTTGGCCAGCTTTTCGGCATTTGGAACCACTGTGCTTCGGTTTCATCACTACCACTAACTTCGGAAAATGTTAGCGTGCCGAGTTCTTTATCACCGCCACTGCCAACCAACGAGAACCTGGTTTCGGTACTTTAGGCTTAGCTGAAGTCAACGGTTTGGTGGCTGCATTTGACCCGAAGTTCAGTGAGCTCGGCATAACAGACTGGCTGCAAGATTTTGAATCCATCGCTAACTTATATGCATGGTCCAATAAGGTAAAAATTTAGTACTGTACTCTTAGATTAGAAGGAGCAGCCAAGTTGTGGTACCAGTAATATCAGGGGTAATATCAGTAATATCCACTTGAGCCACTTCAAAAACTGGCTTAATTACTAGTTTTTCCTCGATCGAAAATTATGCCTCCATTTTGAGAAAACCCTAAATACTTTATACCATAAAGACCTTAAAAGAAACATTTAATGCTAATTACTTTCTAATGTCTCGATAATGACTCCATATGGTCGACCGGTAAGATTGTTATTTATAAAGGAAACAAAAATCACCTCTAGAAGAGAACAAGAAATAGAAGCTCTTTCTTTCGAGTTCATAATTAATGGTAAAAAAAATTGCTTAATTTATTATTTCTCTATATATTTATAGGTAAAAATGTGAAGATTTATTTTAAAATGTTATTGACAATGCTTGATACCTCGAGTCAATCATGCTAGTTTTGTGGATGTAAGCCTACTGAAATGAATGCATTAGAAAAAATTAAAAATCTGAAAATATTAAAAAACTGGAATTCAGAAAACCAACCATGCGAAGTAGCCCCTCGCATGGAAGGATGAGGTTAGCACCATGAAAAAAAATATACAGAAGGCTTAATGGGACTCTATAGGGATAAAAGTGAACAAAGTGGTTCAAGTAAGTTGGACGTCCAACACCGGGAACTTGTCCTGCCTATTTTTTAAGCATGCAGATGAAGCCGCTGTAGCTACAGGAATTGATAAGCGATTAATATCTAGATTTGGAACTATTCTTCAGGTATTTATAAAACAATTTCCTCAAATTGTTCACTATGGCAATCAATTTTTCTTATTCGTTCTTTAATAATGTTGCAGGTAATTTCAAGCGGCAATACAATCAAGGAAAAAGGTTCAACACATTTGCTTATGATATGGCAAAGCTATTTGTGGAACTATATGGCTGATACAGTATGCCTCCCAGCGTACATCAAATCCTTTTGCATGGCTCTTTAGCTATCAAACATCCTCTTGTTCCAATAGGGCAGCTTTCAAAGGTACAGGATGCAGGGAATAAAGATATGAGGCGATTCAAAGCCCAGCAATGCTAGAAAATCCTCATATATAAAAACCTGTGAAGACTTAGTTCACATGCTCATCGGATCCTTTCCAATTTCCAGAAGGTCCCGTTGAAGGAGCTGAGTCCTAATACAAGGGAGCTGATCACGGATTCTGTGGAAGAGCGGATAGCGAAGCGGAGAAGGATTCTCCGAGCGAATCGGAAAATGATTCTGATTTTGAATTTTTGTAAATATAATACTTGGTTTAACTAAAATATAAAAAATTCTGTTCTAAGAACTAAAACACCTACTTTTTATCTCGTATATTTTTTTAAAATTACTTTTTTAAGCTATTTAAGTCTTTGTTAAACCCATAAAATAATTTTGTGCAGCTAGAATCGGGATTCAGCCCAGTGTGCGTCGCGAGCGTCGAATAAAGCAACGCGCCAAAATCGGTCATATACATTCAAATGGAAGTGGTCATGTCGAAGCAGCGACCAAAGAGTGGAAATTTGATAGTAGCGACGACATTGATTCGAACCGATTTCGCTGCTCGACTGCTCGGAGCGGTAATGTATGTTGTTGTTGCAAAATGTGTTTCGATGACATGCAGAAAGTAGACGAATTATGTTAATGGGTTTTTCTTGGGTAATTGGAAAATTTGGGTACATTTTTTATGATTGAAAGGTGCGGAATTGTACACAGTCAATTCGATTTTTACCAGTGATCAGAAAAATCGATTGATTTATATTTATCAGCAGTCTATTGATTTCAATTTGGTGTATCGTGGTGAGAAAAACTCTTCATCCGACACTGAAGAACTCATTATTTCGACTGCCACTGTCGTCGCGTCTACATGAACGCAATTCAATGAGCTGTTCCCATGCTCGACTCGACGCTCTCGTCGCTCGGTCTTGTCCGTACCCTAAGATGTAAACAAAAGAAGATGATCTGCCACGCGAACTAATTGCATAATGCAATGTTTACAATAACCGAAAGCTACAGATCGAATCATTAGCGATTGTTTATTTTGCAAACTTACAGTCTAATGGCACTAGCGAAAAAGTTTGATTGACATTCTAGCATGTGGAATTATGCGCAAATTTAAACAGATATAAAAAGGGCATGATCTTCGCTCAGGAAGTCAGTCGAGAATCAAAAAAGGTCAGTCGAGATGTAGCATCCTACACGCTTCCTAACTGGGAAACGCAGTTGCTACTTTTGTCTGAGACGTGTCACGTCTTCAAGGACAAAAGTTCAAGCGAGCTACACAAAATTCCAAACATTTACCGCTAGGTAATAGTTTCATGCTTTTCAGAATTCAAGCTGCGGTAATGCAAGCCATAGCTTGTGGCAGTCTCTGGAAGATCGTGGCTGAGGCGAATTAAGTTGGGAGTGAGAATCAGGATTCGTCACGCTAAGTGTATTATTTTAATATTTCAAAATAAAAAAAAACATTTTTTACTTTGTAATTGTTAAGCCATTGCGGCTATCAGAAAAGCTTTAGATTAACTAATTTAAATTTAAAGGTCGAACAAGAACAAAGTCCTAACGCGTTACAGTTGATTAAAGATAATCAAAAAGTAACCCTCGATATCTTGAAAACAAATATCCCTGAGCCTATCCAAACAATACTGTTCTGCCGTAACGCCGATACTTTAGAAGGAGCAATTTCCATTTTAACAGAAACAGGACATCTATACCATAGAAGAGAATATAACCATTCCAAATCCAAAAATAAGTTCAAACAGGTTAAGAATTATAATAGCAATCAAGACCAGAACCAATATTCTAAAGTAAAGATCAAAGCCGAAATTTCCAAAATAAAAACCATAATCAACAATTTCAAAATAAAAAACGAAAACAGTATTATAAAAACCCCCATTACCGAAATAGAAACCAATACGATAATAACCAGAACCAGTACCGCCAAAACCGACATGATACTTATAGCTATTTCCAACCACACAATATTCTACAAAGACGCAACTATTACGATCCCAACTCAGTTCTAAATCGTATCCGAAAATTCGGACTACTCAAACCTATAGAAGTAGATAATCCTCACCAAATTGTGCATACTAATCAGGAGGGAAATTGTCAAGAGCCTGCCTCGGATCTCCTAACTTCTACAACTTCCCATATATTCGAATAGATTTGTGGGAACACAATCCACAATTACAATACACAACACTATACTACACACCAAATTTATAAATTAAAGTAGGCTAAGAAAGTTTTCAATTTTGATGTTCGTAGCTTGTAAGCTATGTAATTATTTTACTCTTGTCTATTGAATAACAAATATATTTTTTTATACAAACAATTATTTTTATTTATTATTAGGGAGCCAAATTCGCTTCCCATATTGGTGACCCCGACTGGAGAAACACAACATCAACATCAGCCGATCGCTATTTCAAGCAACTCGACTCTTGCTTACACGTCTTCGTTAGAGTCGATTCTGTTCGTCCACCACTCATTCCACCGTACGACGGTCATTTCAAAGCCCTAGCCATACATGATAATTACTACACTCTGGAAATCAGAAACAAATCCGTCAATGTTTCCATTAACAGGCTCAGGCCCTGTTACATGTCTTCTAAAATAAGGTTTGAAATTTTTTTTAAAAAACATAACGTTAAAGCCCTTCCATTTCTCTACAAAATGCTTTTTTTAAAAGTTTTTTGCTTAAAAAATACAGGAGTTATCGTCGAAAAACAAACTGCTATTTTTTAAATTTTGCAGCACGAATATTGGAGCATTTAAGAATAAGGAAAGAGAAGCGGAGCTACATCCAAGCAACAGCTGGCACATTGTGAAAGTATTTTACCGGTCTTTTTACATCTGTGTTGGTATATGTGTGTTCATGTATATACATACATATATATATCATATGTATTGTTTTGTATGTTTTGAATGATGCTTCTCGTTTCTGCTCTTGATGTAAGCAGTACACTGTTAGAATCGAAAGAATATACACGTGGCTTTTTTATTCTTCTATTTTTTGTTAAAAATCTTTGTTTATGCGTATTAAGTGTTGTATACTTGTACAAAAAAAAAATTAAACGAAAATAAAAAATAAAACTGTAAGTACAACAAATAATTTTACACAATTTCAAATTGAAATCGTTAATATAAGTGTTAATTATATACAATGCTCTTGTAGGCACCTTCTTGGCATTGAGCAGCCTTTATTTTGAAGTTTATTTCAACGTACAGAAGTAATTGAAGGAATGTTACATCCAATCAAAAACCCTAATCAACCTGCGCCTGAAGAACTTTTACAAATGATATTTTGTAGTTGTATAAAGGGGTGTGGCTCACCGTGCGGTTGTCGACGAGTAGGACTGTTCTGCAATGCTACGTGCAGAGGCTGCAGTGAAGATTCATGCTTAAACAGAGCACCCATTTTGGATCAGGACGAAAATGAAAATAGCGAGAGTGACGATGAACAGCAGAATGAGAGAACAAGAGACGAAGAAGACGACGACAGCGACAATTACTAATTTTTATAAATATAATGTAATATCTGTACTAATTTTTATAAATATAAGATCCGCTTACCAGGGTAATAAATTATTCAATGAATAAATTCAATGAATGCAGTTTACAATTATATCTAATTCAAAAAAATTTTTTTTTAATATTTTTTAATATATGATACTTCAAGGGGGTGGTTTATAAGGGTTGAAGTATTTTTTAAAATAATAATTTCATTCTAATAATAATTCAAATTTAATGCCACAATTTTCAATCATTTAAAATTATAATAAATATTTTTAATACTACTTTTCAAAGTTACTACCCCTTAGGGGATGATTTTCAGGGGTTGCATCTGTCTGATTTAATAAAATATTCTCAATTCAATAGATGCAGTTTACAATTATTTCTAATTCTAAAAAAAAAAAATTTAATATTTTTTAATATATCATACTTGCAAGGGGTGGTTTATAAGGGTTGAAGTATTTTTCAAAACAATAATTTCATTGTAACAATAATTAAAATTTAATGACACAATTTTCAATCATTTAAAATTATATAAAACATTTTTAATACTAGTTTTCAAAGTTACTACCCCTTAGGGGATGTTTTACGGGGGTTACATATGTCTGATTAATTAAAAATTCGTTTGAGAGTGTCGAGTAGTCTACAAATAAATATTTTAAACTTTATTTTAACCAAATATATGCTAAAACCAATTTTTTTTCTATTTTTTTGCAATAAGGAGTAGTTTTAACCCCTAAAAATAAAAAGCCCGGTTCGGCACAGGGTTGATTTTGAACAAGAGGGTTAGTAGAGCTTAAATCCAAATTTTCAGCAAAATCGACCTTGATTCTCAGAATTCCACAGTTTTTCATTTTTTTACCGCTGTTGACTGGACTATATTCCCTTCATTCAAACACAACGACCAAAAACGAAAGATAAACTTAACTCGAGCTTATGGGACTTTGCATACCTAAAGCACGGGGGTGTTTTAATAAAAACCATGGGACTTTTGATCCCCTGTCCCTTACTCGCGTAATGCTAAAAGTATAGGAAAGCCCCATCCATACTACTCACCAACTTTACATTATCACGTGAAAAATCGAATCCGAATATTCTGCGCTGTTGGCGGATCGAGTAGATGAGCATTTGGCTGACGAGAAATTTACATTATCAGGTGAAATATCATATCTGCAAATATTCTGTGTGCTGCTGGCCGATCGAGTAGATACGATTTTGGCTGATATATCGAATATTGCACCAATACCGGAGATAGTTCACCCGTAACAGAAGAATGAAGTACTACGCACGGAAATTCTGAAGATGGTAGACTCGGATCGCCTGTTGTAATGGTTCTATTATCGATGACTTAATGCCGTAACAGAGCCGAATTCCCACTCATTCCAGAGGATGGATGATCTGCATGTTGCCCACGGAACTATATTCATTAAAACTATCGAGCTTCGTGCCGAGTATTGGCAGATTAAGTTACGTAACAAAGACCAAGATAATACAGCGTTTATTATACCAATCAGGGTCTACAGGTTCAAAAGGGTGCCGTTAGGGATTGCGAAATGCAGCAGCCACGTTCCAACACATGATGACACGCATTCAGACGAAACTTAAACTAAAATCTTTTCGTACCAAGACGACCCTTTGATTTTATAAACAGTTGGTAGGAACATTTAGAACCCATAGTTGAAGATTTCCAAATACACCAGGAGTTTCAACTCAGAATCTACAGGCAAAAATTAGCATTTTGGGGCACGTTTTGGATAAAAAACGCATATCAGTAAACCTTTAGAAGACGATAGCGATAAACAGCAGACAGAAATCTAGGAACCTAAACCAACAATATTTAACATTCTGCCATTTTCTTCTCGAAAAACACTTTGAATACGTCCTGTATCGTAAATCATTTGTTTTTAACTTAACCCTGGAAACTTGTCAATAAAAGTTAGCTTGCGGTCGAGGAGAACAAAGAAATGTGTCGGAAAACGTGGAGGAGGTAGGTCGACGGACGACTTATAGGAAGGGACGTTGCTCTACGAAATCGCACTACGTCCCGGACAAATTTTGAGCGTAAATATTATTTTTTCACCTTTCGTTTCACAGTTAATGCACGTCAGACATTTGAAGAATTCAGGGAGTTTGATGTTTTCTTTTTGCGCCGAAGTTTACGTAGTGTCTCTTGGAATCTTTTCGAAAACATGGTCGCGTACTAATCACGAATCAAATCTAAAAACCGTTCGTTTTCGAAGTACGGTTGGTTCCTAATCAATCCAGTATCATCCCACAGTTCGTATATGATAGCGTGATGAGATTAATATGTTCAACTAGTTCGATAACTACAAAGTTTTGTGTGAAATACTTCATAATGGAAATAACGGGAGTAGTGAAATGATGATTTTGTTCACAGATTGCGTCTACTTTGCACGTGTGCACCATAGTCCCTTTCCTTTTTTCGTGTTAAAATACGGCTAGCATAATTTCATTGACGGATGAACTATACGTAGCGTCCACTTTTTTCTAGGAGCAAATCCACCCCATTTTCTAATGACCCACCCCACCACTGAAGAGCGATTCACCAGCGTCTGTCGGGGTCGGATCAAAGGGTACTCCGCTAATGCGAACGAGCGGCTTTCACGACCATTTCTAGAGTACTCTGCTCCCGGCGCACTTCTCCTTGTTTTATTGGCTTGTTCTCTTGATGGTTCGCCATCACCAACCTGCTTGACGGGCTCTTGATCGGTGTTCGGATCAATTGAGGCGTCTGCCAAGCATCTCATCATTCCTAAACGGCTCAATGTGACCATCTATGCAGCTCCATTCTATTTTTGCCATATGTATCACAGCCATATCTAGCTATCATTCTATTCACCGTCCCTCAAAAGCTGCTTTTTCCCATAAAAACTGCAAGTCTCATATAACTTGCATTCACAACGGCAGCACAGTCCCGAAATTTCGTCACAGCCATGTGACTTTCCGAGACTTTACGACGATCAGTGGGAAAGTTCAACAGCTGATCGCTTTGCTGTGGATTTATTGCGCAGTGGACTTTCCCGATGTGTCGGAAATATTTCCGCGACTTTCCGCTCGACGATGGCACTGTGCTGCCGTATTCCCTGCAATTTAGATGGAAAATGTGATTTATTTTTTAAAGTTACTTTTTGTTGGTCCATGTACAGCAATTATTGGTAGTTATTGTTATAAAATTATAGATTCGATGCATATATTTCTCTTTGCGTACGATTTGATGCAAAATGTAAAATGGGAGCATGGGGGAATGTGAGCGTATGAGATGAATATGAGGCTGGTTCCAATTTTGCGGGAATTTTGATGTACAATTTTTATATTATATTTTGATGAATATGGTTACATCAGAAATAGCACTGTCTATGAATGTTAGTGGTGGGCGTTTCTGTTGTTTCCGAAAAACTAAAACGAACTGTTTTTTTTTAGGAACAGTTTTTTAAAACTGTTTAAAAAAAAACAGTTTGTTAAGGTAAAAAAAAAGTTTGATGCTGTGCAACAAAAGGTCTGTTCACGTAATTTCAGTCAAACGTGCGTTTCATTGCTAGTTTTTTTCG
Source organism: Nemotelus nigrinus (assembly GCA_947369275.1). NCBI lineage: Eukaryota > Metazoa > Arthropoda > Insecta > Diptera > Stratiomyidae > Nemotelus > Nemotelus nigrinus. The sequence continues at coordinate 32,132,115 of OX376372.1, forward strand.
CATTGTATTAGTTTGTACTTTTCCTTTGCGTGTTTTACGTTGTGTATTTTCGTCAAGCTATATTTCCTTTTAATATCTTTGCTGTGGCAAAATGGAGTGGACCACCGAAATGGCTTTGGAGCTCTTAGAGCTTATCCAAAAGGAACCATGTATTTGGGACCCGAGCAGCAAAAGGCACAAAAATAAGAACGTCGTAAATGACGCGTGGGTGAAAGTGCATAATCGTTTTTCTGGTGTTTGTAGCAAAAAAAGTTTGTTTGTGCAATACAGGGAGTGTTTGAAAAAAGTAAAAGAATCGACCAAAACGGGCTCAGGAGCTGAGGAAGTATTTTCGCCACCATGGTTTGCATTTGACACCATACACAGCTTTTTAGGGAAGGTGTATCAATGCAAAAACTCAATGAATACAGAGGTAGTTCACGATTTTATTTATTTAATTTGAAAAGTTTTTTTTAGTTTTGTACGGTACATAAAAAATTAATCTTACAAATAAAATTATGATACAATTATTCATTGGCTAAGAATATGGCGTATTCATTTCTGATTTGCTGAGCAGAATTTGGCGATCTTCTGGCAACCGACACCAACGGGGCAAGATCACTGCAATCGTCGTTATTTCGCCAAGCTCCTGGAACAATAGCACCGTTTACAACCCGATCAACCATTTCGGGTGGTGAATAATGATGTCCTGATGTGCGGATTTTCTTTAAAAAATTGTGCAATAATATGCACGCCATTGTCACAACAGATGCTTATTGCGGTTGTAGGAGCATTGGCTTTTTAAAAATTCGAAAAACGGACGTCATTATTCCGAAAACATTTTCAACCTTAACCCTTGCCCTGGATAGCTTCTTGTTGAAAATTATTTTTATACTATCTTCACTATGAGTTCCCGGATATGGTTTCAGTATGTTTTCACTCAAAGCAAAAGCACTGTCAGCGACAAACACGTAGGGCACATTAGTATTCCTACCTGGAAGAGGACTCGAATCTGGCAAGTTTAAAATTCTGTTTGCAATTTTTTCCCACAGAAAACTGTTCTTTAATACGCCTCCGTCACTCATTCTGCCTTGGCATTCGACATCCGCAAACATAAACAGATAATCTGAGTCCAACAGAGCCAAAAGAACAATGCTGAAAAGTTTTTTATAATTAAAATAGTTGGATCCGCTATGAATTGGTGACTCCAACACAACATGCTTCCCGTCTAAAGCTCCAATACATCTTGGAAATGGCTTTTCAAATTTAGCCGCTCTCATTAGCCATTCGTTTTGAGTTTTAGGTAGCTGTAAGAAAATAGTTGTTAATATATAGACGCAGCAGACAATTATCATTTATTATAATGCTTTTATTATTTCTCAATATTCATAGGAATTCAAATTGGAAGGGTCTACATCACGGCGGCTGGATAAAAAAGCCATGGATAATTCGGATCCTGAAATGACTCCAAAAAGTGCATCTAATTTCCCTCATTGTAAGAAACGACGTGTCGCAGATGATGTGCTGCTAGCAAAACAGCAGATGGCTGGAAGTACATTTTCTCTCATCAAAGAGAGAGGGCAGAAGAAAAAAGCTTCAAATTTGGAAGCGAATGCGATTTATATGGGCAACTTCTTGCGGAAAAATTAAAGCAATTAGACGACCATGAAACACTAACTCTAATGAATAACATAGATAATTTAGTTTTTAAATATAGGATGAATACTAAAAAAAAGCCATTCATCGTTCTCCCCGCAAACAAAAGAAGGCTTTTTGTTCAACTTGACACAGCCTAGTGAGTTGGAAGAGGAAATACCTGCGACCTCATCCCATTATTTGGTTCAACCTGGCAAAGCGATTTAATGCCCACACTTTCAGAAGAAGAAACAAACTATGCCGTTCCAGGTACATCATGTAACAACTATAATGAATCACCCCCAGCTAATGCTAGTGATAGAATCAGAATAATTTCGCATGAAATTATTGTACTACCACGTCCAAATATTATTAAGGAGACTTCTGTTGTGCACGATCACTGACTAAATGTCAAACTGACAAATGTCAATAACAATTTGCACTTGTCGATTACAGCGACAACCTCTCTAAACGGGTAAATCGTAAACCCGTGTGAAAAATAATTAATTATTTGAAATCTGAACCAATCTACACACTTATCATCTCAACTGAAATGTATGATATATATACGGAAGGATTCGTGGAATAAAGCACAGTCGATCTCGATAAGCCAAAGCTTTTAGGCGACCAGCTAGACTGTTTTTAAACAACAAACTTAACTTTTCATTTTATTGAAGTCGAGCAGTTTGGAACGATTGCTACGCGGCGGTTAAATTCGCCACGCAAGAGTGAAACTGCTTCGAACTATAAATTGAGATTTTTTTGACTAAGAGGCTAAACTATTGATCTCTCGACGAAAAACTTTACTTGCGGTCAGCGTTCCAAATCCGTGAACGACCGTTTGTCTCTAACTGACAAATAGGAATACTGCAATAACCTCATTTCACTTCCCATTTAAGTGAAGATAATGCAAATTGACTATCATATACCTACTGTATTTACAAATTTATACATGAAGAATATACAATGCTGAGTTAAAACTTCAATCAAGGCCATAGAGACTTCAAAAACAATATTTGAAATCGCTTGATTCGATATTTTAAATAAATATTGAAGACTTTTGTAACTGTGACCCGTCGCCAAAAACCTCAAAGTAACCGCTAAGTGAATTTTGGCAGGAATTGCATCCCTCCAGCGTGCATCTCTCTTTGAAATAATTGGAGAGTCACGTGCTCGTGATAAGGCGTCTGGTACGACATTTTGAGTGCCTGCTCGATGCTCTATGTTGTCGCCAGTGCTGTCCTTAATTAGTTGATGATGAGAATTTAATGTTGCCGGCGTAATTCGGGATCGACGTCGGTAGCCATCTCGATCATTTCTGGTCTGGAAGGGCGACTGACTTTCCATGCCTAACATTTGCCACTCTGACTCTATCAAACAGCAACGCCGGACCAAGTCTCTAACACTCCCAAACTCCACCCCTGCTAAGTGAGCTTTCAACCGAGGGGACATGTTGCGATATACGATACATTGGAAGTCCGTTTCCAATAGTGGCACTGTCAATTGCAACGATAGATTTTCTAAGGCGTCATAATAATCCTGGAATCTCTCTCGAGGCCCCTGCACGCGTGCATCCATTGTTCGCCGCACACCCACGTCTGTTCGGTAGGAACCAAATCTTTTTACAAATTCATCCCGCAAATGATCCCATAAAAGCGGATAATTCATTTCCCGAAACCGCCAGGACCAATCCGCCCCCGAGCCCTTCAGGAGTAGGTGAAAATCTGTCGCTAAAGCTGCAGATCCAATATTATAGTCAATGGCTAACGAGAGTACTCTAAATAAAAACTGTTTTACTCCCAAACCGCCAGCAGATCCATCAAAACTTAAGTTCCATTTGGATAATGGTAATCGACAACTGGTCTTACTTAATGTTTCTGCTTGTGGCTTAAAGGAGACACGTGGCTGATCATGAGACGCTGGTTCTTGAAGTATTAGTTCAGGCATTAGTGGACTAGTCACTTCTATCCGTGAAATATCTGCTGGACGTGTAGTAGTATGTGAAGCAGGAGTGGAGAGATTCTGCACATTCTTGCGCTTGACTGGCGATATACTCAGCCTCTCCAGCTGACGATGAAAAGGTGTGTAGCTAGGATCCCAGCTCACTAGAACGTCGACGCATTGTAACACACAACTAATAAATCTGTTACTTCAAATTTCAAATTGAATCAAATGCTTAAATTCTAACTGTAACTCAGTAACTCAGTAACTATAACTAACTAAATAAAATTCACTTTAAATTTAACTACTCGCTAACAAAGAGCTGTTATTAGAAAAAGTATAAATAAAAATAGTACGTGTACTGAAATTATCCTATTGCAGGAGAAAGAAGAAAAGAAGCCGGTATGAATATTGCAAATAACTAGTATATATGCAATGATCAATCACGAAGTTGATGTTTTTCTATTAAAATCCACTAAAACAAGAAGGATTTTCTCGCATAAATAAAATATTGAGTTCTTCACTTCGTCTGGACAGGAACGCGAGAAAAAAAAAGAAAAGGTAAAAACTTCCTTTGAAATTCAATTTCTGAAACTAATGATTTGGATTTCCACAGGACAAAACCAATGACCATCAACAGTAGTCACGTAACAAAAATAATAGTTTTTCTCTGTAATTCTTAAATTTGTTACGTTTATGAATGGTAGATTAATATGTTGCAATCAGAAAGTTATACCATTCGCTCCTAAGTTCCGATGCAGTGAAATATTGATAAAGTTGCAGAATATTTAAAATGAAATATATATAAATGACACTTAATATAATTGTATAAATGAAAAGTCAGAAAATTCAAGATTCCAAATGTATCAAGCATAATTAAAAAGATGATTCTTCCCCCGTCTCATCAGCAAAGAATTAAAATAAGGGAAAGGAAAAAGACTGAAATATTACATAAAATGATAAAATAGGACTGGGAAATTTAAGGAATTACAAATCTCTTGCGGTTGTCTTGAGAAGTCCCTCTGCTCATGTGTTCGAGTCCTGTTCGAGCCAGTTCTTGTAAATGAACAACACCATATATATTAGTGGACAAAGACCGAACTAGACCAGCGGGCATCTCAACAAATGTCTTCCCAAAGTTACGAAAAATTCAAATTATCTCTTTCACGAGAGCTATTTTACTTAATAGAAGATATTTTCGTTGACTATGCTGAGGGTGATCTTACAACCGCAAAAAATTGGATAATAAATAACGAAACACACTCTGTCACACACATAAAACAAGGACAACAGCACGAGCCGGGCGCCAATGCTGCACTGACGACCGCTCGATACGATGGAAATGATACGATTTAACACTTATTGATTTTTAGTGCCAACTACGGCCAAAGAAAGAGAAAAAAAAATATATGACTGAGGCAACATAATGCTCTGATTGAACATTTGCCACCTCAGCCGAAAAGCAAAACTGCAAAGTAAAATATCATCAAGCTGAAAACCGTATAGCCAATTTGCTTGGGCGCCAATTGTTGCACTCTAGCTTCTGCTATCGAGCAGTCGCCAGGGCAGCATGAATTTTTTTTTTCTTAGAAGAGTATCTTGTTAGAGCCCAGCGTGCTTTGCTCCGCCAGCTAGCTCAGCCTGGTCGTGAGTTTTCGGGCTGATACTCTTCTCGTGCTACGCACGCTATATCGACACTTTAAGTCTGTCCTGAAACGACACACAAATTTCCACAGGAATCTGACGAGACAGGAAATGAATCACCATTTTAAAATTTTAAACTACTCCAGATTATACATATTTATTAATGACTCCAAAGATTTTCCATACAAACAAAACCCAATTACTAGAGACAAATAAACGGTATCTTTGAAAAATTATGTTGCAATTCAGTTTCAATTAGAAAGGATCTTTTAAATATATTAGAACGTACATTCGCAATCAAATCTTTACCTAACTCCGGCCGGATTTAGTTTACATGCATCGTGACAAATGATTTTCAGGATTTCGGTATAATTTTTTTTTTCATAAGCTATCGGCTCTATCCAAATTTAATGAAACTTAATAGTGATATTCACTGTTCATACAGTTATGAGGTGTGAAAATGATATTAATTTAGCACAGAATTGGTACTAGACTCTCTAACAAGTTAGGTGAATACATCCCATCTACTGAATTCCAATTTAGAAATGGAAAATATATCATATCATACTTTATCAAAAATATCTTTAATTTTTAAGTTCTGTTTACACCGCAAATCTTTACCGGTTAATTTTTACCGGCTAGCTTTGGTCATTTGGAATTGTTTTCTTTCTTTTTAAACCTTCTGCTACTTATCTGTGAACCGATACTACGGTTGCTGGGAATATTCGCTTTTCAGCCTTCGATCTTCCTTTAATAAGAATTTTCCACTCCGTCTCGACCCAAAATGCTTATAGGTTACCAGCGATCTTCTTTTTCAACTGCTTTGCTGCATGCCAAATGATTCTTGGGAGTCAACTCCTGAATGGTGCACTTGCCATTTTCACCGCAATTGTTTTTAAATACTAACACCAAACTCAAATTGTTTTTACAGTTCTTATAATTCAACTTTACAACTGCTACATAATGGTATAAATTCCCCTTTATTTCGTTCAAAAATTTTTACGACTTTTCACCTCGACGGTTACAATCAGAAAAACCAACCTTTGTTTTCCTTCGAGAAAATTTTTTTTCCATGAACCGCAAAAGCGGTTCTTTTCCCCACATCCCGTATGATACATTTTACACACCAATAGGGCATCACCAATTCCATTGTACAGTCCCGGAACACCACACTCAGCTGGTAAATCAATCTTTCGGCCATATTGTGGAACACATAACAATGGAATGGCTCGCCTGACAGTTGCTTTACAACTGTCACCCGTTGCGACGTCGCGGCCTGCTGAGGTGTGATATTTTATTTACATCTTTTCTTGGTGTTTTTTTTTATTCCAGCTTCGCAACAATACATAAAAAATTAAAAGCTCCATCCCCACACTTTCAATAGCTAGTGAGAATGACAATATATATACAGAGAATTACGATGACTGTTTGAAAATTTCTCAGCCTAACCTAGATTTGAGAATAAATTCTTCGGATCGTCTGATATTTTAACATGCTGTATGTCAACTTTTGCCACTAAATATTTTGTCAAAAATAATATGACGCCAAGTCAAATTAACGAAGACTTGGGCAACACAATGGAAGAATTTACGCTTTCATATTCCACGGTAAAAGAGTGGGCAGCTTTGTTCAAATATGGAAAAGAGAGCGTCACATATAATTCTAAGAGGGGCAGTCGTCGAAGTCCATTACTTCAGAAATTATCGATAAAGTCCATAAAATGATTTTAGAAGACCGAAGATTACAAATGTGACAAATAAGTGATCGAGCAATTGAGCACAGGCAGTTAAAACATAATTTTTTTTTGAACATTCCAGCTCACGAGGAATTAGTACATTTGCTTGTTTGAAAGCATTGCACTCATAGATCTTATGAGATGCTTTGCACATTTGACAATGCTGCTTTGTTTCCATCTGTGCGGAATGAGTCTTCATTATAGCAAACTTGTGATTCGTGGATTTTGTGATGCGTCGTCAATGGCTTACGCCGCTGCTGTATAAATAAAAGTTATAACACCTTCGTCAACAACAATTAAGTTGTTAGCAGCAAAGTCTAAGGTAGCTCCAGTTAAAACACAATCAATACCAAGGCTGAAGCTGGGCGGAGCAGCACTACTAGTTAAATTAATGCCTCAAGTAATAAAAGCACAACATTGGACACACGTTCAATACTTTCACTGGACTGAGTCGTAGTCTTATCCTGGATTCGAAATTTTCCTCCCTAGGTGGAAAGTGTATGTTAGTAGTAAGAGTGGACAATAGACTGGTTTCCCATACAAAAATAATTTCTTTTGCTCTTTTATATTCGGTGTAAAATTGTCGTCGAAGCAGGAGGGTACATTGCTAGTGTACGTTGTGCAAGTAGAGAAGACATATACGATTTCGAAGGTGTGTCTTGTTGATGTTTTGCTGCTCTTGTAGACATAAGTTGATTTTTCGAGGAAAACGCCATAAGAAATACACGGCAAAAACAAGTGAAACCTGTCCAAATCGTAATGCTTTTATAAAAGTCTTCCGCAGCCGAGGAGGACAGGTTTTTCATACAAAAATCGAGCTTTTTTTAGTTTTTTAGACAAATATTTTTCGCTTGAGGTGTTGTCACGAGTTGAGTTGACAGAGCCGGGATCTGGTATTTTGATTGTGAGGAGGAGTCGATGCAGATCTGATAATTTTATTCGTGGGATTGAAGCCGGTGTCATTTTGGATACGATGCAGATTGTTTGTAAACAAGCTGTACCATGTGCCAGCAATCTTGATTTTTGGCGCCTTGGCCCCATATGACAGGAACTTGTTTCCTGGTACCGTGGTTATGTTTTTTACACTATTTGTAAGTAAGAAGCCGGGTGAGCTGTTAAGTTTTGACTTGAAACCGGTAAGCAATCTATCTGAACCGGTATGTATTGTTTTGCTTTGTATATGTTGTGTTGATGTGACGTAGCGTAGGTCAGTTATTCAAATATTTATCTTAGTTTCGGTGTCGATGTTGATTCAATGTATTCAACCGAGACTGGTAAGATATGAATTCTGGATTTGGGTCAGGTTGATACTTCGTGTTCAATGATAATTTTATGTACGCATAAATCATTGAGTGTTAGTCTTTCTTATGTGACTCATATTGTAACGATTTGCATGTTATATTTTTGGATGCGAATGAACACGAAAGTGAAAAGCTAGAATGTGAATATGAATAAAATTTCAATTTGCATTCGAATTGGAGCAGCAATGCTAAGGAACCCTGGTGAATTATGAAATGAAAAGCGGTTTATATGTTTAAGTAGACTTAAGTCTTTTTATTATGATATGAAATATAATTGTTTGCAGATATTTTTACATAGAATAATAATTGTATATCGAAACAGCCTCACAAATAACTCCACCAAGAATTAATCCGAATCCAGCACATTTTAATAAGTTGTAGAGGCAATGCTCTATTCTGCAATTTTTCTTTGATGCAATCGGTGTGTCGTAGGGTCCACAGACGTCTTTTCCGTTGGCATAGAAACATTCTGGGGATAATCGTAAGTGTTCGCTCTCGACATCAGCAGGTGCGTTGAATGCATCCATGGTAACCGAACAGAAGTAACATCTGACCTGGTCTTTTATGTTTGTGTAAAAGAATCCACTACGTGCAAGCTTAAGTATTTTTCGTTCGTCAATATTTAGATTGGTGAACGTTTTGACTCGGTCATATTCTCGCTTTAAACACAACATCTTGAATGAATGTCGTTCACTTTAGAGCACGTCTTTTATATTTATCCAGGAATTATGATGAGAAGAAAAGCCGAGCCATTTAACAAAAACACGATCTCCTCTTCTTCTAATAATTTTAAGGGGTAAGCACAATTCAACATGATAGTGCAGTGGAAAGTTGGTACCATCTATGATCCGAAAATAACTCAGCAGACATCGGCGCTCGAGGAATATATCCCATGGAGTTAGAAGCAACAAATTTATGGTGACATGGACCAGAATGGCTCAGAATTAAATGTATGTAGTGGGCAAAAACAATGAAAAGTGCCAAAAACAGAGCCAGAAATATTTAAGCGATATTACAGTTTCAGTAAGTTAAACAGAGTTCTAAATCAGTGTTTACGGTTCATAGATAACACACGTTTTTTGTAGCGCTTGATTAAAGCCAATTTTCAATCGCAAAATATGAAGTACGAGGAGCAATGAATAGAACAAAGGCGTTCGCATCCAATTCCGTTTGACAAAAGACAAAAGGGATATAAAAACGTATATGCGAAGGACAAAGCATGGAAGATAATTTGGAATACAGTTGGAATTTCTGGTTAGTATTTTTTTTTTTTAAGTAATTCATTATTATTTATATTCATAACCGATTTAATTGTAGTGCCGATGTGTCAAAGACGTTGTAGGACGTTACGAGACCAGTTTAAACGCGAATTAAAAATGAGAGAATTGCTGTCCGGCAACTCCCAAGAATGAATGGAAATTTTTCGAATGTTTGACCTTCGCCAGATCACGTCGCTGGCAGAATGTAAGCTTTTATGGTATGATATCAGCTGAGAAATAATAAAACAAACATTGTTAAATTTGAGTGTAAATGTATGTCCCCATATAAAACACTATTTTTATATGTTTGTGTGTAATAAACTGTATTTTTTAATTAAACCGTTTATTAAAGTGGCTCCCATAGCCCCGAGAATGACCGATGAGCAGCTACAGCAACTTATCAGTGCTCTCCGACCATCTACTCCAGCACCGTAAAACGAATCACAGGGAAGTTTCGCGAATTGCACCGCCCGCTACGATGGAACTCACTCAAGAACGAAATTGGACGAATTCGTAGGCAAAATTAGTATCTACAAGCAAGTAGAACACATCGATGATCAGCAGACAATCTTAGGAATGCCCCTTCTATTGGAAGGCATAGTGGCTACCTGGTGGCAAGGAGTCAAAAACCACTTGGAAGGAAGCCATAACTCTCATAAAAAATACGTTTGCACCAACTAGGCCGACATACCAAGTATATATCTAGCTATTCAGCCAGAAGCAAGAAGGGAATTACTCCACAGATATTTTCATCTGTGAGAAGTGAGCACTACTATCTGAGCTACCAAGGGGAAAAAGGTGGAATGGCTACTGCCATTCTCGGGGCAATTCTTTTTTTTTTTACTTAGCCTCTTGAATGGCATTAGCCATTCCACCTTTTTGGGCCTTAGCACTCTTGGTTCTGGACTTCGGTCTGGTTCTGAGTTGTGCTAAGTCCACTTCAATCTTAATATTCGCTATCGATCTCAATCTTAATAAGGCACACGAAGTAACCGATAAAGAGCAGGACCGCCAGAAGGAATATGCAGACAAACGCCGCTCTTACGCAATACAATTAGATCCAGGGGATCTTGTATTAGTTAACACTCAGCGTAAATTCGGATCGAAGCTCCAGCCAAAGCGGAATGGACCATATGTCGTTCTACAAAGGAAAGGTAGGTCATCTTACGAAATCGCTCCTAAAGATGACCCTTCATCAATACTTGGAGTATACCATATATCAGCACTACGTAAGTTCAACGCCAGAATCGATAACGCAGATCAAGCTGTCCAGCCTCTACGTCGACCAAGAAAATTACGCCCGGAAGTGCTTCATCATCGAGGCGATCATCTGAAGCAGAAGGGGAGTGTATAACACAACTTTGCATGACCAATTTTCAGAACGCTACTGATACCCATATTCACCACACTGCATACGCCCATATTCACCACACTGCATACGCTCCGATACGCATATGCAAACTCCTATAAAATGCGAGGCATCGAGCACGATAAGATCATTCTATTATCAGTGTTCGAGTTCAATAAGAAATCAATAGATATCATAAGACATCGCATATCATCGAAGTTCCATGACAACAAATAAAACAAATATATACCAAATCAATAGTCTTAGCAATAGCGAAATTCTTGCAAATAAGCAACAATTTGTATCGGAAACGCGTGACCGGGCGAGCATTACATTCGAAACATCAAAAAATACCATACTTTCGCATTCCAAAGATCATATGTCTTTGGAAACTTTATTGCCTACGAATGCAACTGTCTGTCTGATGTCCGGTCACGCGGAATTCGAATCGATTCGGTCGCACGAAATTCGAATCGATTCAGCATTTTAGTATCTAGATAAAAATGTATTTAAGTTAGAGCATTATGAAAAATAAAATAGACGATTAATAGCATTGGATATGAGTGTTTTATTAACGTCTCTAAGTAATTGCGATACATAGCATCGTAATTACTCGTCGGTAATCAATCAATCACTGGTACAAGCACCGTGGTTGCAACACCAAAGACCTAACTATTTGGTTTTTGATCTAATATTTGGTGACCCCTATACTACGAAGCTCTAAGAAGAAATCTTGAGCGGTAGGGAATGCTACGTAAGCCTTCTATACAACGAAGCTCAGATTGTAAGTCTTGAGCGGTAGAAGCAGAACATTTGGGCACATTCCTATAATAAGACGCTCTAGAGAGGATTTGAGCGATAGAAAATAGAATCTCCTATTCAACGAAGTTCTGGGCAAGGCTAGAGCGGTAGGATGATCAGCTTTCTATACTACGAAACTAATCAAATAATTGTTGGGCAATCAAAAGCAGCATATGGGACAACGAATTCCTATACTACGAAGCTGCTAACGTAAAACGTGAGCCTTAGAAAAATCGTCGTTACACTTATTGAAATGGTGAATTCAGAATCAGCTGCATTGGAGGCAATGGAGGCTCAAGAGGTGCTAACAGCAAATCTCCAACAAATAATAAGCAACTACAAAAAAGACTCTGAAGACAGGAAGAACTTAGCTTACTTCGAAGGCTTAGATGATTAGAAGCAGCCTGGAAGAATGTAGTGCTGCGATCAATGGAGGAATTGAAAGACCATCGTTACTTTGCCAAGAAGGTGTACGAGTCTATTTCAGAATTGTATAAAAGATATAAGGCACATTTCACGGAACAAATCCGACTTTTATAGTGAAATTATAATTTCGAAATCCATAGTTTAATTTTTCATAGGCATGTGCGTAAACTGAATTATATATTCAAAGTCAAACATTAAGGTACGTTGAGCAGTTCAAACATTAAGTATTTTTGCATTTTATCGTTATAATAATAATATTTCACTAGAAATTTTACATACACATAGATTGCAACTTCAAGTATAGTACTTTGCATTTTCATATGCCACATGTTTTTCTCGACCCCTACGAAAAAAAGAAAAATTGAAATTGCATACGCCTTTGGATTGTCGATTTGCCGTCGGTCGAGGGGGCTATTGGTCGAAAGTGATACAGTGAATATCGACTCCATTATATACTATCTCAGTGTGTCACCGTTACTCACCGCAACGCGCTCTAGAACCCTTTACAAGGGCGGCAGTTTTCGGGCGGCTTTCGCTCGCGAAGAAAAAGGGTCGCGGGTGGGCGCCACTCGCTTCTAACCCGAAACACTGCCTCGCTACCGTCGCCCTGAAGCGAGAAGAGGATGACGGTCTCTTATGTACAACACCGATTCGTTATCGAAAATTACAAACCCCGCACAATTCACGTTCACACACTTTATTGCAACTAAATGATAATAATGCTACGTTAGACGATCCACTAAAATTTTCATTTTGATCTTCTAAAACGAATATATACAGCTAGCTGAGTATCAGGATCGGATTTTTTTTTTTTGATCAACCAAAATAAAACAAGAACCCGCGAAACAGGTCCTCAAAATGCCCTCACCCAAAATCGCAACCTTCCGCCGATCTCGCACTAAAACTAATTCTTCAATCTGTTTGACCCTAAAGTTGCACTTCTCAGTCACTCTAACACATTATCCCCCACGAATTTAAATATAAGAGAACCTCATTAAGAGAACAATGTATCTAAAAATTTCACCTATAATCGATCCGAAAAAAAAATAAATACTTCGCAAAATATATATATTTTAAAGTGACAATCTATAAGATTATTAGTTTACACACGTTATCTTCAATATACTGAATCTTGAAAGAAATAATGAAAGGAACGACCTTTTTTTCCTTTCTATGCGTACCGTTAACACCGTAACTAATGCCACTATCTACCTCAGCTTCTTTGTGGTTTTACCTGAAACTCTTCTATAGCACACTATCACACTTTCACACCTCCACAAATTGCAAAATTCACTATTTCTATTGCTTAATCCGAACTCTTGCTCATCCACCCTGTCACACACAAAAAATCTAGAATTCAAATATATGATCATAAACTGATATCAATAAAAATATATGTATATATAGATATTATGAAATAGTACCATCCAACTTTAAAAATTCAAAAATATTCAAAATGAATTTCAAAATGAAGATAATATCACCGTTCACGCGTAAGATACTTTAAAATTCGCTTTTAAGATAGCTTTAAACATCAATTTACGCGCCTAAATGCCTTCCCACAATTTGGGACTTGGCTCATCAAATTTTCACGAGTACAGTTGCGAACCGTTTTTACCGCTATTACCGTTATAGGCCCCACGTTGGGCGCCAATTTGTCACCGTTACTCACCGCAACGCGCTCTAGAACCCTTTACAAGGGCGGCAGTTTTCGGGCGGCTTTCGCTCGCGAAGAAAAAGGGTCGCGGGTGGGCGCCACTCGCTTCTAACCCGAAACACTGCCTCGCTACCGTCGCCCTGAAGCGAGAAGAGGATGACGGCCTCTTATGTACAACACCGATTCGTTATCGAAAATTACAAACCCCGCACAATTCACGTTCACACACTTTATTGCAACTAAATGATAATAATGCTACGTTATTTTCCAACGCGTTACCATAAAATGGTAATATTCTCAAAACTCCTTCTTTCTTTTAAAATTCTACTAAACTTAATTCACAATTTTAATCTTACTAGCTATCTAACCTGCCGTTTTCGTATTCTGGATCGCCGCGATGCATTTACTCCCGCGATGGGGCCCTTTTCGTAGATCGATGCTCGCGCCAAGGTATGAATTCAATTTCACAAACGTCCCTCGTAACTTGTCCTCCACGAACGATTCGCACTTCGCCAAACAGCTATTTCGTCCACTGAAACTGAAATCTTCCCTCGCAGATTTTTCCAGTACCACAAACGTTTAGTTATCCCTAATGCCGCCGCTTCCAAATTCTCCAGATTGCCGTCAGTGATAATAATTTCTCCAATTCCGCGTCCAAATATGCAAAAACCAAAAGAAAACAACTTATCAGATTGATTCTGCACCTGCAGCACAAGACCTCCGTCCACTCACTCAATTCACGGCAAAAGAGGCCCTCTTCCATCAATCCTGCCCAAAGGAAAATTTTCCTGGCGGCAGCGGGATTTTCAAAATCCCGCTTAGTGCACTCACCCGAATTTGATTTCACTCATATGAGTGTTGGGGTTCGAATTCGCCACACATCCCCAACTTGGAACAGTCTGACTTGGAACATCTCCACTGACATTTCTCCCAGTTGACGTTTCCGAATGTCAACACTCGTAAATATACAAGTTCAACTTGCAATCAGGTGGTGCTCCAGGATTTCGGCGTCCAATTCCAGGTAGGTGGCTAATTTGCGTTTCAAAACTAATTATTCCGCGAGGAAACATGTTCGCGGTCCTCCCGGTAACGTTTTATATGGTCGTTTTAGCTAATATTAGCTTACGACTGTGGATTCATCCGCCGTGTTTTTCGTGCGATGATTTGTGCGTGTCGAAGTTTTCGGGTGTGCATGTTTCTTGCTGCGTACGCTAATGTCCTCCGGATCTCGGTTTCCTTTCGTGTGTGTCGATCATCCTCCGCATCTCGGGTCAATTATGTTGATATTTCTACATTTACCTTAATCGCCTTTCGATCCGTGGCTTTGAATTCGGGACTCGGCAATTCGGGTATCCGCTCGGTAGCCATCGTATGTAGGTCAATTGTTGGCCTAGGTCTGGTGTCGTCGACCTTGACGGCTCGATCCATACGTTGCTCTGCCTTGTCGGTTAATTTGTGTCGGAACAAACCAATTCGCGATATATGCATCATAGATATCGCTATGTTTTGGCAATGTCGCGATCGGAATTTCATTATTGCTAATTATGGTGATGTTGTGCGTACCATTGTTTGTCGTGACTTGGTGTTGATTGTTTTCATGTTCTTCACTACAGATTGTTTGCATGTATCTGCGGTAGATATCCATTTGAGTTCGTGTCGCTCGGTGATTACTCGTGTTGTCTTGTCGTAACTACTTAGCTAAAACTAACAGCGAAACTAACAGCGAAACTAACAATCTAAACTAATAACAATCTAAACTATTAATCTAAACTAACTCATGAATTGTGCTTGATTCCCAATCTCCATCGTTCTCTCTTTTAGAGGACGATGGAGATTTTTTTTTTTTTTTAATGTTTATATTGTGTTCAATGTTCGTTTGTGCTAACAAAAGTTTTACGAATCGTGACACCCCCCTCGCTTCTGAGTATTTCATAGAAATACTCGACCATCCCCGTTCGAATAACTGCGATTTATAATTCTCATTTAACACGCAATACCCGAAAGCCGACTCAAATGTCCGTTCATCCCGCTCGATACTTGAATTCTGATTTTTTTTTTTTGACGCTATATCACAACACCCATTCCCTTCTCATCATGCAAGCACACTCTTTACATCCACGTCTCTATTACTCTAACCATAATTTTCCCTACATGTTAATATGTTGCATGTTTTAGATTTGCCTGGTGTCGGTACTTTTACCCTTATTATCTAAAATACTAATGCCCTTCGAACTCGTTTTTAGGGTACGACACTGCATCATTCGAATTTCCTCCACCATAACGGACGCAGAAGAGGAAGGAAAAATAAATTGCAAAAAGAAAATACGCAAGTAATGTGAAAGGAAGCAAAAAAAAAAAAAACAAGGAATACACAACCACCACCACCACCAAAAAAAATCGTTATTTCTTTAATATATTCTTTAATATTCTTTAATATTATATATAATTCTAATAAATCTAATAAACTAACCCTAGAATATATCACTAAATATGCAACTAATATTAGGCTTACTTATAACTAACCCTTCACCGTATATCTTCACAACCCTTCTCTTAACCCTCTAGGGTCACACTGGGTGAAATTCACCCAGAAAAAACTTTGAGCCCCTCGGAGAGTACTTAAATGTACGAGCCTGGCTTCGGGACGCCCCCTAGCGTTCGTTGGGAACCTCTACTTGACATTTTCGGAGTCGGCGTGGTTTGACGCCCGTTAGTCTTTACGTAGCATCTGATGCAATCAGAAGTTCTAAAATCGTTGGGTGAAATTCACCCAGTGTGACTATAGTGCACTTTCTGGATTCAATTTTTTCAATTTTATTTTTGGATTCTACTCGGTTCAAATAAGTTTTAGAGTCGTGAATGTGAACTGTGAAGTGCCAGGATTTTTCTTTATCAGTTTCATCTGTATTTTCTGTCAAATTTACAAATGGCGTACAGTCTCCGTCCACGGCGTGTTCGTGATTTGCTTTTGGAGGAACCAGAGCCTGAGGCTATAGATGCAGAACCATCTGATGATGAATTCGACCATGTTTCTGAAGAAGACGAAGAATGTTCTGACTATGAAGAATCCGATGAAGGTGCGGATTCAGACATAGAAATGGAGGTGGAGGATGCAACAGCTGCTGCTCGCACGCTTCAATCACGAGCACGTGGCAGACCTACGTCGAAATTGAGAGGGAAAAATGGGTATGTGTGGCACTCGAAGGTTCCAGAAAGAAGATCAGCTCGTTTAGGCGGTGAAAGAATACTTGAAAACGTAGGTCCCAAAGGCGCAGCATCAAATCTTCAAAGAATCACCGAGTTTTGGTCTGTGTTATTTACTGATGAGATTATCAACATTATACTCGAACACACAAATAATCACATTGAAGCAGTTTGTTTGGAAATTATTTCTAATGGAGAAGATGTACAGAGTTACCATCATCACACTGGAGCAACTGAACTGAGAGCATTAATTGGATTATTATATTACAGTGGTATGTGGAAACAGTCAAATGTAGATTATAAGGAGTTGTGGAGTGTCGACAACGGAATAGCATTTTATAGATGCGTTATGAGTAAAGCGAGATTCATGTTTTTGTACACTTGCTTGCGGTTTGATGATCGGACAAAGCGAAACCCGAATGACAAATTTTCCCCAATACGGGATATTTGGGATATATTCATCCGCAACTGCAAAGATAATTATGAACCATCAAATTTCTGTACAGTCGATGAACAGTTGTTAGGATTTCGAGGACGATGCAGTTTTAGAATGTACATAAAGTCAAAGCCAGATAAATATGGTCTCAAAATTGTAACACTAAATGATGCTGAAACAAGTTATTTGATACATGGGATTCCGTATTTGGGGAAGGTGACTCTTGAAGACAAAACGGAGTCCGTTTCGGAGTATTTTTTTTGGGAAGTTACATCTTCTATACACAACACTAATAGAACAGTCACAGCTGATAACTGGTTTATTTCCATTCCACTCCTCGAGCGTATGAAGAATGAACCATTCAATCTACCAGTGACTGGAACTATCCGGAAAAATAAACGCGAGATTCCAGCAGAAATGAAAGTTTCCGACCCGAATCCGCCACATACGAAATTTGTTTTTTCTGATTCTGGTATCACGCTTTTGTCGCACACGCCTAAAAAGAACAAAATTGTGTTGCTGGCTTCTACTTATTCTCGCTCAACGAATATTGAAAATGGGAAGCCTGAAATAATCCACCATTACAACGCCACTAAAGGTGGAACTGACTGCTTCGACATGCTCTGCCACGCCTTCACTACTTCCAGAAGAACAAACCGTTGGCCGATGCGGGTATTTTTTGGAATGCTAGATCAAGCGGCTGTAAATGCACGCATTTTAGCCCAATGCCAACGAGAAAGAGCTGGTTTGAACAAGAGAATAACAGCTCAAGATTGTTTACGTGAGTTGTCGTTAGCACTAGTAAGACCGGAGCTGGAAGAACGGCTGCTTTTGCCAACTCTCCGAAATGACCTGAAGCTCGGAATCCTGGGAATCTTGAAAAAAGATCAACCACCTGGACTCGTAGCCAATGACCGTCGGAGGCTTGTAAAACAACAGAGATGTGGAGTCTGCAAGAAAGGCAAAGACAAGAAAACCACGTCTCTTTGTCCTTGCTTGCGTCCGATGTGCGATCAGCATAGAGCGTATATTTGCGTAGATTGCAGCGGTGAAACATACAAAACTCACTGATTGTAATGATTTCCGATCTTTGTTATTGATAAAAAGCATCTAACATATTATTTCAGCCTTTTAATAAAGTTTGAAATATTCTCATTCCGAAATTCGGCCGTGTCCAGGCTCAACATTTTGTACATGTTCCATTGATGAAATAAATATGTTTTTTAAAACGAAGTCTCTGGTAATAATTTTTTTATGCAAATATAGTAGTCAAGGAATAGATCCTGATAATTTTTTCTGTCCCATATCAATCCCCAAAAAATATACCGATTTTTTATTGCAAAACACGACTTTTTTGATATGTTGACTTCCCCAGCTGTTTGAACATTGGAGAAGATCCTTTTTCGATCCTAGAACTGACAGAGTATCTTCTTTTGACTTTCTGGCAAACGTTAAAAATATTTTTAACCCACCAGGACCAATTCTCGAACTCAGACACTGATTTTTCGGCGGTGGGTGAAATTCACCCAGTGTGACCTTCATGCGATTCCAGGGAAGTGTGACCCTAGAGGGTTAATCCACCACCAAAAAGACTTATTAATAGTTAATTCAGCTCGCTGTGGCCTAGCGTTATTGTAGTTTAGTCTCTCCACCACTCATTAATACCTTAAATTTCCATAGCCAATTCGAGCTCCAGCTAATGATACCCATACGAATTCATCCAAATCTAAATCACGGCACGTACCGCTTAAGGTCTTTAGCATGCCATGTACCTGCGCTCTTTCCCTTTTCGTCTACTAACTCGTACGTCCAAGTCGACGTCTGTTTCGAAACCATGAAGGGACCTACGAACGCGGGGGCTAGTTTAGCGGAAAAGTACTTGCTCGCGTCGGATTGAGCATAATTTCTCCTCCATACGCAATCTCCTACCTGAAAGACTTCTGCTCGCCGACGGAGGTCATAGCGACTTTTATTAGCCGTAGCCGCCTTCTGCATCCTCTTCACTACGTCTGCTAGTATTCCTTCTAGCGACCGGGCTCTCGTCATCGGCGATAAATCCCTCCGCGCGTCAGACGGGAGTTCAACTCTTTCTCGATAGGTAACCATCTCCCTACCAAAATTCAGGAAGTAGGGAGAAAAACCAGTGACCTCGTGCTTATACGTTATACGGCTTTTCAGTTACATAAGTCAATTACAAACAGATTTTGCTACGATTGCAAGTGGCCGATTACATCAATATTTCACGGTTTGGTTAAGTGGAGAAACCATTCACGTATTGTTTCTGCTGCTGGAAGGTTGTGCCCCCATCTTGTGCGCTCGGTTTCGTCATTAAGCACGTCAAGCAAGGCAACGTTGTCTGAAGTTCCGATTGGAGAGGAACAAATGGAAAAACTCAAGGTTGATGAATCAGGCAGGATCCATACTTTGATTCGTCGCCAGCTCATACAATTTGAGGTAATAAACCGATTGCTATCACGATTATCTTTCGAAAGTCTGACAGCCGCGTACATATCGATTAAGTCGGATACTGTAAAGAGGATGCGGATGTAGATAATGTGAACCCAAACATTTATGAATTGACCAATGATCCATGTCAATACGGCTACGACAGCGCAAGATTTCAGATTCTAGAAGACCAGGTTCAAGAAACACTCATCGTGTTAAATGGTAACATATAGTCAACGTCGCTAAACAATGCAGAAGTAAAACTTCCGACAGTAACACTTCCCAAGTTTAATAGCGACTATGAGAGATGGACCCAATTTCGAGACCTTTTCTGGCAGATGGTGCACGAATAGCCAATGCCTGAGTGTCAGAAACAATGGTATCTTAAAGCCAATGTTACTGGGGAGGCAGAAAAGCTGATTCGAGGTTTGCTAAAGTCCAGTGAAAACTACGCCACCGCATGGAAGACCGTTACAACAATAAACGACTGCTGATAGCAATACTAGTAAACAAATTACTATCACAGCCAAATCACGCAGCGGAGAATCCATTAGCTGCAACAATCAAGAATTTACATGATGTAACGGAGTGTTTACTCGGGATTATAAATAGCGATGGGATCCTATTTTGATTCATCTGCTCGTGAAGAAATTGGACAAAGCATCCCACACATTGTTTGAGCAATCATTAGAAAATCCTAGAAGACCCCCAACTTTGCTACAGTTACTGAGTTTTTTGGAGACACGGTTTCAATCCCTGGAAAATTTGAATTCGAGGGGAAAATCAGAAAACCAAAGTAAAAGCTTCACTCGAGCATTAGAATGATCTTATCATAAGCACTCAAGGGTCCCTGAAACCCTCTGATTCAATAGTGTATTTTATTTTATAGGTGTATGTGTAATAAACTGTATTTTTGAAATAAATTGTTTCTTTTGTCTTTTCTACTGTTTTCAGGACTTCTTCCAACTTCTAATATGATGAAAGTAACATATACTCTATTATGAAACTTGAGAACCAGCATCCAAGTGTTGTATCCGAACGGCTTCATCAGTACAGGTTTTCTGAATAGAAAATTTAATCGTGAAAAAAAAGTCGTCAGTGCTTTGCTTAAGAGGAAAAAATCTGCAAATGTTCATGAACTTTGCGATTGTGGTCAGGCTGGAATTTCTTCTTTTTTCGGAATTATTTTATTGTAATACTATCCCACTGAAAATTGATGTTAACAATTCCACGCAAAGAACACCAAGTCAAAGTAGCAGTAGGACGAGTTTAAATTTGGATTTGATAGCGAATGGGCTGATTTGAAAATAATTGTGAATTTTCATTTTATAATTTGGTTAAAGTGGAAGGCAAGAAAAATTATTGTAAAGTTTTTGTGTTGGACGATTTTTATCTTTTTTTTTCTTTTTTTTTTTTTGTTAAGTTGAGAAAGAATTTACCCTACCGAATTGAGTACGCACTTTGCTATTTAATGGTTTAAAGCTGATGAACTACAAGACCATATGTATTTAAGATCAGTTGTTGATTTTTCAGCCACCATTTTCCGTAGTAACGGTCGACCGTCGTCAGGAACCAGTGAGTTTTTTTTATTATTTTTTTTTTAAATTTATTTTCGTAGTAATTTTATTTGATTATTTTGGTAATTGTCCAGAATTGGGGCTCCAGACAGAAATCACTCCAAAAATTTTTTCATCGATTTCCGGTCATTTCTGAAGGTTCAATAATTATATTTCAGGCGGGGGAGACACATTTTTTTTCATTCCAACATACATTATAGGGTATATGGTGTATATATAGCTATTTATTCGGTAAGTTTATAGTACAACTCGGTCACCTCCGATTGAAGAACGAATTCGCAGTAGTAGACAAACTGTTTACATTTTTTTTGATGGTCTTAGAGCAGTGGCGGCTCGTGGCATTCAAAAACGAGGAGGCAGGTGAATTTAAAATATATTTGAGGAACTTTCGAGACTGTGCGATGAACGGAAGAAGTATGAAGAATGCATTAGAAAAAATTTACTTGAAAATAAAATCCATCCTTCTTTCCTTCATGGTTGCGAAATATTGAATAATATCGTCATACCAGCTACTTTTTTGCTCCAATTCCTTGACAAATTGTTTCTCAATACTTAGCAGCAATAAGTCCGATAATCGTGTTTGACCGATGGTGTTTCTAGAATAAGTTTTAATTCTTTTAAGTGCGGAAAATGACCTCTCAGTACTTACTGAAGTTGCCGGGATTGTCAAGACTAACTCTATTAATTTGACGGTTTCTGGCATAACATCATGAATGCCTATGGAATGAAGATATTTCAAAAGTCCATGCACTGTATGGCAGCTTCCCCAGATTGTTTTGTCATATTATATTTGTCGCTTTTAAGTTTTCCTTTGTTAAAAAAACGACCATATGTGGGCATCAGGCAGTCAAAGGAAGGTTGTGGAAATGCATTTTGAAAAATTAAAAACTTGCTCATATCCATGAGATTCAAAAATTTGAGCTTATGAAATTCATTAAACCGGTTTCCTATCTGGGCAATTAAATTATCGACAATCTCAAAATATAAAATTCGATATTGCTGATCAACATTTTCAACACCGCCACCAAGTTTCCGCTTACGACTAGAAAGAGGCAACGAAGTAGATTTTTCTAATGCAAATTTGAAATGATTTTCAAATTCGACATCCGATCTCATCTTATGAAAATGATCGATTGTCACGCTTATTTGTTTTTGACAAAAAAGAATGTCTGAGCTTTTTGCTTGCAAAACATCCCATAGGTGAGACGTGTAACGAAAAAGTGCTTGGTAAACTGTAAGCAGAAACATAAAATCAAAATCCCTAATTGTGTGAAGAAACCCAATAGCTTCACGTACAGAATCAGAATCAAAATTAGGGTCATTAATGATACTCTCGAAATCGTTGAAACCATTTTTCTGCCACACATCGTTACTGGAGCTCGAAGGAAACAGTACACATGAGAAACAAATGATTTTCGCAGCTATGGAACTACCAGAAAGCCAACTATATTTACTGTACCACTCCACACTGAATGAGCGGTTAATTTTCCCGTCAGCTCTAATAATTTTCAGCTCTGGGGTCGGCCTACCTTCACTTTTAATTTTTAATTTTTCCGGATAGCTTTTTCGGCTGAATGGGCTAACTAATAACTCATCTATCGCATTCATTTTATTTCCAAATAAAAATTAATCGAATCTTTTATATATATGTATATATATATATCAATTATAATTGATCAGAACTAAAATCGATCAGCATAAAAATACTGACAGACAATAATATTATATATAATAAACTTAGCTTTCGTTCGAGCTGGTAAATTCTCCTGCCAGTCAAATTCACGAAAAGAAAACACTTTGAACACTTGTAAACTCACTATTAGCAAGCTAAAATAATACTGAACATCAAACACAAATTACCAAATCAGAAATTAACACCTAAATATAAAAACAGCAACGCAAAGTTCCCTTAAAATGCAAACATATGTACATAATTTTCGGGTTCTTTCCTAAAAGTCTCTGAAATTATTTGCCATTCTTGTTACAGTTTGTACACATTTCATTAACCGAAACATAAAGCATTGATAAAATAAAAAAATGAAAAACTCTTCAAAGGTATATATGGACAGCTCGTAATTTGTCCATTTCTATCCTGCTTTGCTCTAAAATAATTACCTTAGATTCTGTGCAACGAAATAACAAGGAAACGAAAGCAAAAAATAAGACAAAAAAAAACTCCGGCAGCATGTACCCACATGATTTCTCGCTGCCTTCGTTTCGGAACCTGGTGTGGAGGCATGCCTCTCATTACAATGTTTCGCAACACGACTTATATGAAAATATATGAGCGACGACCAAGTACAACTTATGAAGTTTCATTGATAAAAATGTTACCACTGAGGCAGATATGAATTTGCCTCATTTTCGTTTCTCTGCCTTCGTTTTCGGTGTGTCTCAAATCGATCTGCAGCACGTTGGTAAGGATTGATGGCAACATTTTTCGATTTTTCACACTGAGGCAGTGCTCTAGGCATACATCTCATGTGGCGGTATTTTTTTTTTACTTTTTGCATTGAGGCGCTGCTCTAAACTTGAGTTTTGAATGTATGTATGTAGCAGCGATAGATAAAAAAGTAGAGGAGACTCGGGAGGAAAATAATAATTTTATAAGGAATGTAAAGACAATTTATTGATCAATGTAGCCTACATTTTTTTAAATTTTATCGAGGAGGCACTGCCTCCTTTGCCTCCTCTGAGGAGCCGCCACTGTCTTAGAGTAATATTGCGATATTATCACATAATATAAAGCCAAAATAAGATGAACTAAAGAATTTGCCAAAGTAAACAAACTGTCCACGTATGCCTACATAAAAAAAACAACAATGCTTCTTCTGAGAATTTTCATTGTTATTGAGTGCATTTGCACTAAACACTATTTTTCAATTTCTCGAAAAATTAATTTGTATACATCGGCGACGTTACCTTTCCTCTCCTCTCCTCTAAACCCATCCTAGATGATGATGAATGCTTGGAACGTTTCACGTTAAATTTATCCCTTCCAAAAATAATTCGCTGTTTAAAGCTATAATTCGCCTATGTTTATTTCTACATTCACGTTAATTATTTACTTTTGTACTTATCGGAATAATATGAAGATCGCGAATAAAGATCATTCGTTATTTACATTTTTTCATTGCATTCTTCTTCTGACATATTTCAGTTATTGTTGATTTAGATTATTCTCATTAGTTTTATCAAAGCCATGGCGTGTGAAACTTGTTCCTGGACAATTCAGCGAGTGTCAATTACATTTGCGTCGCGTGAGTCGTGCATAAAATTTTTGGAAGATCACGAGATACTAGTGCAGAATGTAATGTGTACTTCATGTGGTAATCCCGCTTCATTTTCATCACCGAAGTGTTTGTGGCGATGTCAAAGGAGACAGAAACAAAAAATTGGTCATAAAGTTGTCCAAACGAAGTGTAACTTCAAAAAATCGTTGAGAGCTGATTCCTGGTTAGAACACACCAATTTATCACCTGAAAAAACATGTACATTCTTATCAATGTACAGTATGCTCAATCCACCACATGAGCAACAATTAATAGACGAACTAGGATTGTCTCGAACTACTGTGTGTGATTGGAGTTCGTTTATTCGGGAAGTTTTAGAGGATTGGTGTATAGACAATTGTAGTACAGAATTAGGAGGTCCAGGACATGTGGTAGAAATTGATGAGGCCAAGTTCGGTAAGCGCAAATATCAGCGTGGGCGCATAGTAGAAGGTACTTGGATCTTCGGTGGATTCGACAGAACGACTGGAGAAATCTTCATGGAACCGGTACCAAATCGTTCTGCCACTATTTTGTTGGCGATAATTAAACGTCGCATTAAACCTGGCACCACAATCATGTCCGATTGTTGGAAAGCCTACAATTGTCTCAATCACTGTGGTATGTATACAATTGTTTTATTGATAAAATCATCATTTTTGTTTCTTTACAATACTTTCGATATAGATAGTAATAATAAAAAATTTTCATGTAATTTCTGAGTGTAGACTACAAACACCTGACCGTCAATCACTCCTACAATTTTGTGGATCCTGATACAGGTGCATACACGCAGAATATAGAACGAACATGGCGTCATGCACGTGAAAATATGCCAAAATATGGACGTCGGGATTATCATATGACTGGATATATCGCAGAGTTTCTGTTCAGGCGTCGGTTTCGTAACCACACGCATAGGCTACATGAATTAGCTATGGCTATTCGTAATTTTTATAAAAAACATTGTAGTCAATAATTATTTATATTTATTATGCAGAATATTATATTTATTTATTTTTTTTTTAACTCCAACAGCAAATAAATATCTGAGAAAATCAAAAAAATTGCATTTTTTTTTTTTTATAAAGTCATAAAAAATTGTTTCGTCCACCTTATAATATCTAATGTTATTATGTACAATGATTGGAAAGCGAAAAAAAAAATTTTTAATGCACGTTAGAAAATAATTAATTTTTTTTTGGAAAATTCAAAAAATTGTTGTTTTTTTATTTATAAATTTATAGAAAACTGTCTCCCCCACCTTCTAATATCTAATTCTATCATGTAGAATGACTGGATATCGACGAAAAAATTTTTGGAGCGATTTTTGTCTGGAGCCCCAATTCTGGACAATTACCATTATTTTATTTACGTTATTTATTATCATTAGTATTAGCATTATTTGCTGCATAATTATTATAACCTGAATTTTGATCAATCTTTTCTTTATTACTTGCATTTTGTTTTATTATTATTTGATTGGGAATTATATAATTTGTAATGTACCTGAACTCTGTCGTTTATTTTGATAATAATATTAAAATAATAATATTAAAATAATAATATTAAGTTTACTTGCTCCAATTACGCGTCGCAACAATTGTTATGCATTCTCACGGTAGACCAAGGTTTCGCTTTTATAAATTAACGAAACAACAGTTAGTTACAATCGAGCAGTAAAACAATAAAGATATTGTTTAGTAACTTACCGGGAACAATAATGATATTGTAAAGCTAAAATCCCGTGTTTTCACTTTTCGTTGAATATGTTTTTTTTTTATTAAAAAATATACGCGAGAACGTAAGTGGTGCAGTCGGTAGGATTGCAGACACATTGCGAACTACTATCGTGCGTTCTCGAAGAAGCGTGAAGTTACGCGTGTAATTGATAGTATGACCCATCAATATTACGAATAAAAGTGAATATCGCAATTTGCGATCGCGAGACATTACGAAAATTCATCTATCATCAAAATATACCAAAAAGTGGATGATATTTAAAACAAGATCTAAAAATTGTGAAAATTCTGCAGCAGTTAGCCGAATTTAAGCACCAAGATTCAATCCGCAAAAGTTATAAAAGAAAATCCGAAGCAGAAGAGTAGAAGTCAGCATACAGTCATCGCCGAAGTTAACGCAAGAAGTCAATTATCACCGATGTTTCGAATTGCTATTCGACCGAATTAACTAACTAACCAACTGCTTCGACTGTTAATAGACCGACTTAACTAATGTTTCGAATTTGAAAAAGAAATCAAAATCACGGGTTAATTTTCACTTAATTCTATTTATTCAAAAAATTATTCGATAACACAAATTCCAATTCATCCGCTCCGTTTCGAATACAATTAACTAATGCCGATAACAAAGAAATTTTCACACGATGAAAATTTCGGTAAATTTACCGCTTTCATTGGTATAACATATAATTCCAATACAATTATTTCTCTATAAAACAACGATTTGATTTAGCATACAGCATTAATATTCCAATGATCAGCCAATTGGAATACAATTGGAAGTTACTACAGCTGATATGATTTGTCATTCGTCAGTGACAGTTTAAAAGTAAGTTTGATATATATTATTTATCGAATTTTAATATTTTTCTAATTTTTTTTAGACTTAATCCGAACATTCTCCCCCTGCTGAATCGGTAGAGTCAGAATAAGGCATGACATCAGATGACCAGTTTCGACCCAGGAGTCTTGACATCTGGCTTCCTTCTGCAAATCCGAAGTTCGCTTCACTGGAGTTGATACCATTGAATCTGCATCTTTCGTAAGACTTTTAAAGTCTGCAAATAGGGTATGATTATTCATTATTTAATATATAATACATTCAGTTCAATTCATCTGCAGAGTGTCCTATCTCATCTGCTCGTCGCTTTCTCGTTCTCCTTTGATGCAATTCGGATCGGTAGTGCAAATAAGGCGGAGGCCAGCCAACTATGTTGGCGATCCCCTTAATTGCGTCAGTAACTGTATTGTGCAGGGTGGTAATGTGTCAGCTGGGAGGGATGGGACTAAGGACTTCAAACGAACACAAAGTCTCACGTATTGGATATTATGTGTAACATGGCTTGAGCCTTAATTCATTATCGTTAATTTGTTTGTTTGTCTATTATCATTAATTTATATTATTCATTATCTGTTATGATTATTTTTACTATGTTAATTTTGTCATTTAACTTGAAGATAATTTTGTTTATGCCGATTATTAAATCTGATAGTATGAGATTCGATTTGAAATTTTCACTTCTTTAATTTGTGTCTGAGTTATTATTGGGTATAGGTAACAACGCGATTCTTGAAATCGGACGTTTGTAAGTTCTACCGTTTGAAAGCACTGACACGACCCGCACTAACTTGTCTTTACCGGCATGCAGTTCAATTATTCTTGCCAAAGGCCATTTATACGATACAACTTTCTCATCTTTTAAAATGCAAATATCTCCGACGCGAGCACTCTTTTCTTTGCTGAGCCATTTAGGGCGGGATTGTAATCGGTTTAAATATTCGACCTTCCATTTATTCCAGAAGGTTTGTGTTATTCGTTGCACTAATTGCCATCTGTTCAGATAGTTAATATTGACGTCCAGAAGATTGTGTTCCGGTGGCGAAAGCATTGCTCCTCCGATGAGAAAGTGTGCAGGGGTTAGCACTTCTGTATCCGTTGGATCATCTGACATGGGGCATAGTGGTCGCGAATTAAGGCATGCTTCGATTCTCACTAATACGGTCGACATTTCTTCGAATGTAAGTGCTGCTCCTCTGACTACACGACGTAAATGTTGTTTTGTTGATTTCACTCCTGCTTCCCAGAGACCACCAAAATGTGGTGAAGCAGGAGGGTTGAAGTGCCAAACAATGTTCTCATTGGCCAAAAGTTCCGCAGCAACTTCATTATTTGGTTTTATCAATCGGCGTAGTTCCATGCTAGCTCCAACAAAGTTTGTTCCACAGTCACTGTAAATGTGACTGCAGAGCCCTCGACGACCCATGAAACGACGTAATGCTGCCAAAAAAGCTGCTGTTGACATATCACTCACAAATTCAAGATGAATAGCCTTGATTGCCAAGCATATAAAAATTGCTACATAGCCCTTGTGCACTCTGCTACCTCGCCCACGTCGATCACGGTATTCAAATGGTCCGCAGTAATCTATCCCTGTATGAGTGAAAGGTCTTGAAGTGGTGACTCTTGGCCTAGGTAAACTCCCCATTAGTTGCTGCAATATTTGTGGCTTCGCCCTGACACATTTGATACACTTGCGGACTTCTTGTTTGATTGTATTTCGAATATCGATTATCCAATAACGTTTCCGTATAATGTTGGTCATTAGCTGAGTCTGCCCGTGTAATGTGTTGTGATGTATTTGATGTATCAGCAGTTTCGTCAGTTTGCCTTGTTTTGGTAAGATAATTTGATATCTGGCATCATAAGGCAGTTCGGCGTTTGTCAGCCGTCCACCTACTCTTAATACTCCGATGCCATCTAAGAAGGGGTTTAAATTTTTAAGGCTACTGCCACTGATGTCTCTTCCATTTTGTAAGTCTAATATTTCCTTTGCGAATTTCGTTTGTTGCGTGTATCTAATCCAAAAATCTAAAGCCCTTTGTAGTTCTATTGTCTTCAAATATCCTTTAGAGACGGATTGTTTTGAGAGGAGCGCAAAAAATCGAAAGCAGTATGCTGTTACCCGGATCAAGTGCGACAAAGTTGAGTATTTACGTAACATATATTCTAGCTCCTCATTGTTTTTCTGCATGATATTGAGGAGAACTAACTTTCTACTTTCCAACGTAGTCGTAATAGAATTTTTTCGTGTTAGGCCATTTGCAGGGCTCATTTAATAACCAGATAGGTCCACACCACCACAGCGAATTTTCGAAAATTTCTTCTACATCTATTCCTCGAGAAGCTAAATCGGCGGGGTTTTGATTCGATGGGACGTGTCGCCATGGAGTGTTACCGACATGATTTAAGATTTCCGTAGTTCGATTGGCGATAAATGCTGTCCAACGGGTCGGATGACTTTTCAACCAGGCCAACACGATCTCGGAATCGATCCATAGGAAAGTATTAATATCTGCGATATTTAATAAATCTTTGATTTTTGCTACTAATTTTGCCAATAATACTGCTCCGCATAACTCCAGACGTGGTATTGAAACAGTCCGTATTGGTGCGACTTTTGTTTTTGCTAGAATAAGAAGTGAGTGGGTTTCGTCTTCACGTCGATCAACTAAGTAAATTGCCGCTGCATAAGCTTTTAATGACGCATCACTGAATCCATGAAGTTCTAATTTCGAATTTTTAGTATAATGTATCCACCTAGGTATTCGTAAGCTTTCAATTTTCAATAATTTAGATCTGAATTGAATCCATTTTTTGTGTGTATCAGCTGACAACCGTTCATCCCAACAAAACCCTTGTAACCACAAAGATTGTAAAAGTATTTTTGCATTAATCATAATTGGAGAAATGCAGCCCAAAGGATCATAAAGACGCACGATGTCTGACAACATTTGACGTTTCGAGTATAGCTTGCTCTCTTCATTTAATTTGATACGATAGCTAAATTGGTCTGTTACTGGATGCCAAATAATTGCTAAGGATTTGTATCCCTGGTCTAAGTTCAAGTCTAATGGTTCTTGCATTTCAATATCTTCCACAGGTACGTCTTTTAAAATTCTAAAGTCATTGCTAATCCATTTCCGAAGAGGAAATCCTCCAGCTCGCAGCACTTCAAATATTTCCTTTCGCCTACTCGTTGCTTCTAAGATATCGTCACCTCCAGACAGCACATCATCTACGTAAAATTCAGTTAATATAGAGTTGAATGCATTGGGAAGCTTCTCTTTTTCATCTTCCGCCAATTTATGTAACGTCCTAATTGCCAAGAATGGTGCACAGCTTGTTCCAAATGTTACTGTATTAAGTACATAATCCTTGATTTCTTCTGACGGGTGAGATCTCCACAAAATTCTTTGATATTGGGCATCTTCTGGATGGACTTTTATCTGGCGGTACATTTTTGTGATGTCGCCTACGAAAGCAAACCGATATTTCCTCCAACTCATTAATATTGTCGTCAAGTCATTCTGGATTGCTAGGCCGGTAAATCAAATGTCGTTCAGCGATACGCCAGAGCTAGTCTTCCTAGAAGCGTCGAAAACTACTCTGCAACTGGTTGTGCTGCTTTCTTTTCGAACTGCGTTATGAGGTAGATAATGTGCTACACAGTACCGTTGGTCTCCCCTTAATACGTGCTCCTCTTGGTTCTTGGCTATTTCCATATGTCCTAAGTTCAAATATTCTTGAATACAGTTTACATATTCTTTCCTTAAATTGTCATCCTTTTGGAAGCGTCTTTCTAAAGACATGAAACTTGCAAGTGCTATGTTTCTTGAACATCCTAATGTATTTTTATCTTCGACACTTTTAAAAGGTAATTTCACCGAATATCGGCCTGTATTGTCACGACTTGTCGTTTCCAAAAAGAAGGATTCGCAGAATTTATCATCTGGTGATGGTATTTTCTGTGGCTGGATATCCTCTAACTCCCAAAATCTTTTCAATTGCTCATTAATTTCAACATCATTATTCACTTCAATTTTCAAACATTTCAGATTTTCCACGCACTGGGTGTCTACTTGACCCGAAATTATCCAATCCAGCTTTGTATCTTGAGCAATTGGTCCCGCTTCCAAATATTTAATATCACCCAACAACAATTTCCCGACTACATCAGCTCCCAATAATATGTCAATGCGAGCGGGACGATCGAAGAATGGATCTGAGAGTTGAAATTTAGTGTAGCTCCCTTTCGAAGGCACATGCTAAGGATGACCATTCCGTTTACGTCAGTTTTATTCGATTTCCCAATTCCAACAACACTTATTCTTGTTGATGTCCTTTTTACCCCAATTTGTTGAACTGCCGACTCTGTGATCAGAGATGTTTGCGAACCTTGATCCAAAAGCGCTCGTAAGGTAACTAGTCCAGATGGTGTATTTAAGATAATGCGAGCTGTTGCTAACAGTACTTCCCGTCTTGTTGTTGTTTTGACGGAATTCACGCTCGCGGGTTCAATTTCTGAAGTCGATGAAAGTGGGTTCGAAATGTTTGAAGCATTTTTATGCAATAATGTGTGGTGAGCCTTCTGACATTTCATGCATCTAAATTTGCTGGGGCAATTAGCTATCAAATGACCCTTTTCCAAACAGTTTAAACATAAGCCATTTCTTTTTACGATTTCAAATTTATTCGCGTGTAGCAACTGTTTAAATTGAGGGCAATGCACCAAGCGATGAGATTCACGATAATGAATACAAATGGAAGAGGATTGGGTCTGAACTGAATGAGTGTAGCGACTACTAGGTATGCGACTATGAGCATGTTGACGAGCTTGCTTGGAACGATCGGTTCCTGAAGCCTCTAAGGCTCGAAATCGTTGAAGCAGAAATAATCTAAGCTCTTCGAATGACGAAAAATTTGTGTTCCCTGTCTGAGTTTGCTCCCACAACTGTCTAGTTTCGTGAGGAAGCCGTTGCGTGGTCATGTATACTAAAATAAAT
The DNA here is from genome assembly GCA_947369275.1 of Nemotelus nigrinus. Lineage (NCBI taxonomy): Eukaryota > Metazoa > Arthropoda > Insecta > Diptera > Stratiomyidae > Nemotelus > Nemotelus nigrinus. The sequence continues at coordinate 32,164,361 of OX376372.1, forward strand.
TGCCACAAATCACCCACTTGCAAATTCTCGATTGATTGGACACATTCAACTGTTCTATCTAATAGATTTTTCAACGAAGAAGCTGACTCAGACGCACTATTCATGTCAATAACCTTTTAAATAGGGCATTCAGTAGAACACGTAAATTGTTGTATCGCTCGTTCAAAAGTTTCCACGCTGAGTCGTAATTCGCACTAGTCAATGCAAAGTGACGAATTAAATTTTCAGCCTCCCCTGTCAAACTGCATTTCAAATAATGTAATTTCTCTACATTCGATAAGGCGGATCGTTCATGAATGAGTGACACGAATAGATCCCTAAATGACACCCATTCCTCATAGTTTCCCGAGAATTTAGGTAAATTTATACGCGGGAGTTTCAATTCTAACTCATTCGATTTTTTATCACCTTGAGAGACTGCAATTTGTCTATCTTCTACGCCCTCTAACCCTTGCAATGAATCTTCCAACTCTGATTTAAAATTTAAATGCAGTATTTCAAACTTCTCATGATCATCAGAAAAATACTGAGAATCTATAATTGTTTCTGTTGCGGCACAGCAGCGACTTCTGTCCACTAAAGAATAAAAAAGGTTGTTAAATCGTTAATCAGTGACGGTGTTTAATTGAAGAATTGGCTGTATTTAGAATATTTTATGGTTTAGTGGTTATAGTGGTTTAATTAGAACATTTTATTGGTCCTTCGAACCGGATCGCAACGGCAATTAGAAGGTCTGGTAAGTCCTTATTCCATTCCTTTATTACATTCCATTGCATTTGTCCTTCTACATATATGCCAATATACATATTCCCGTATTTCATATCAAATATTAGAAACACATCAGTCTTGCTCAATTACAAAGGACTGAACATACATTCGTTAATTTGATTAATGAAAATTTTGTGATTGACTGACACTAAGTATACTAGTGCTAATTGGGTGCGAATTGATGGTGTGAAATCAGCAAATCAATACGCTGAGTCATTGAGGCATAGTAGTTAGACAGACAGGAAGCTTTCACCATCATTCATTCAGTTCTAAGTGTGTCAGTAATCAATTGTAGTGTACAATATTTACATCTATAGTGCAAGATATACTTGAAAATATATCGAAACTCGCAAAAATTATAATCCAACACAACGGACCGGTTACTAACTCAGCAGAAATTGTTACTCGAGCAATTAAATAAAATGCAAAGTAATTTTAAAAAGGATGCTAAAGCACGGAAAACTCTTGCTTATGCCACGAAATTGCTCCAGCGAGTGCAAGAAATTCGGCAAACCTTCCTGGAAACGCATCAGAAAATACTTTCATTAGTCAAAGAGCAAACCGATCTGGATTTAGAATATTTCAAAGATAAACTGTATCTATCCTTTGAAGAACTCAATTTGAGTTTCGAAACAGATCTAGAAGATCTGAAGTTGGAACAAGGGGCACAGGCAGCGCAGGCTGACAATGAGACACAAAATCAATCCAGTCGATCAAACGATGACATGGATGTTCGACTTCCACGCATAAACTTGCCAAAGTTTAACGGAAACTATGGGGAGTGGACTTCTTTTAAAGATCTGTTTGTATCTTTGATTCACAACAAGTCTAATTTATCTCGAGTAGAGAAATTACACTACTTAAAATGCAGTCTTTCGGGGGAAGCTGAACAACTTCTCAAACATTATTCGATCACTGAATCCAATTATAATTCAGCGTGGAGTTTGCTCATAGAACGTTATGATGATAAGCGCGTTCTATTAAATACTCAATTTAGAAGGTTGCTGGCCATCAATAATGCAAATGAATCCGCTTCGTCTATTAAGATGCTACTAGATAAAACTACCGACAGCGTTCAGGCAATCGTCAATTTAGAGGTAGCGAATATTTGGGATGCACTGTTAGTGCATTTGACAACACAACGACTACCAACTGAGACGCGTCAAATTTGGGAACAACAGCAAGCTGCGCACAAAGAAACATCATCATTTAAAGACCTCACAGAGTTCTTGCAGCGTCGTTTTAGAGCATTAGAGGCTGCTGGGGTAGAAAAACATAAACCCACTCGATCTTCACATAATGTGTTTTTGACAAAACACGAGCAGCATATTATGTGCATTTCGTGTAAGGGGCCACATCATTTGAGACAATGTACCACTTTTCTTCAATCAGATCATGCGACGAGATTTGATATGGTAAAAAGAAATGGTTTGTGCCTCAATTGCTTGAACAAAGGACACTTAGTCGGAAACTGTCCCAGCACGTCAAGATGTTTCAAGTGTAAAAAGGCACATCACACACTTCTGCATAAACCCGATGTATCTACAATTGGAATCCTTCCGCATCAGTCGCAATCGTCATCTCGGCATCGAAACCAGACGTCGAATTCATTCACTCAAAATAATCTGCCTCCTATCTTAGAATTCAATCAAGAACCTTCAACCTCGTTTTCACACAATGCTCGACCATCGACTTTGACTTCTTTGGATCATAGACCTTCGACTTCAGTGACAACAGTCACGAAGATAAACTCTTCGACTAGCAATGCTACAAAAACGGTATTGTTAGCAACAGCATTAGTGACGGTTGAGTCTTCGACTGGATTTATAACACTACGCGCTTTGCTGGATCAACGTTCACAGGCGTCAATCATTACAGAGAGTGCAGCTCAAAGAATTGGAGGGAAAAGGCAATCGACAAACATCACTGTAGCTGGTATTGGAGAGACAAAGGGTATTTCGACGAACGGAAATTTGGAAATTACACTTCGCACCAAAACAAACGAATATTTGAAAGTAGATGCTCTCGTATTGAGAAAGTTGACAAATTTTATCCCATCGCAAACAATTTCCACATCAATTCGAAAACAGATTGGAAATTTAGATCTGGCTGATCCTCACTATGACCAACCGAGCAAGATTGACATTTTATTGGGAGCTGAAGCTTACGCTCAATTATTACTTGGAAAAATTCGAAAATTGACTCTAGGTCCAGTGCTACAACTTACTAAGTTAGGCTGGATAATATCAGGTAGATTTAGCGATAACAACGCGCAAGTAGTGCACACACTTAATGTGCAAATAGAGGAGGACGTGAAAATTAGTGAGCAACTTAAACATTTTTGGGAGATTGAGGAAGTTGGAACGGGAAAAAACATTTCTCAAGAAGAAGAAGCATGTGAAGAACACTATAAGGTAAATGTCAAGAGACAGCAAAACGGTCGATATCAAGTTCGGTTGCCATTTATAAGCACAGAGAGTCAACATTCACTAGGGTTTTCCAGAGAAAATGCAATCAAATGTTTAATACAGATGGAGAAACGCTTCGAAAGGGACAGAAGTCTTCAAGAAGAATATTCAGCAGTAATGCAAGAGTATATAAGTCTAGGTCACATGAAGGAAGTTCCCGTTTGTAAAGAAGTCACGTTTGAATCTGGAAACATACGCAGCATAGCTAACTTCCTTCCACATCACGCAGTGCAGAAAGAAAGCACATCTACAAAATTAAGAGTGGTGTTTGATGCATCAAGGAAAACGAGTTCTGGTGTGTCTGAATGATATATTATTGACAGGACCAACCATTCAGAGCACCATGACATCAATTCTCATAAGATGGAGATTAAAGCAGTTTGCAATGGTGGCCGACATTGCTAAAATGTACCGACAAGTAGATATGCATCCGGAAGATGCAAACTTTCAGAAAATTGTTTGGAGGCAACAGCCAGCTGATCTAGTTAAAGACTATGTTCTGACTACCGTAACCTTTGGAACTACTTCAGCGCCGTTTCTAGCAATCAGAACTTTACACCAATTAGCAATAGATGAAATTGAAAGCTATCCAAATGCAAGTAAAGCAGTCTTCGAAGAATTTTACGTAGACGACTTATTATCTGGAGGAAATAGTCTACAAGAATGTATTATCAAAAGAGACGAACTCATTAAATTGTTGAATTCTGGCGGTTTTAAATTGAGAAAATGGATAACAAACGACAAACGAATTTTAGAAGGAATCCCATTTGAAGACATCGAAATGCAAGATGCGATCAACATGGATATGGATAATGGATACAAATCGCTAGGAATAATGTGGTATCCGCTAGCAGACTTCTTCACCTATCGATTGAAAAGGCATAAGCAATTAGAAACCTACACAAAACGCTCAATTTTATCGGAAGTTGCACGTCTCTACGATCCATTAGGTTGGATAGCACCTATTATGGTATCAGCTAAAATTTTACTACAAGGACTATGGTTATCTGGGCAAGATTGGGATGAACCAATATCAACTGCACTAAACACGGAATGGATGACATTATTGAGCCAATTACCGGAAATAGAAAACATTAAAATCCCAAGATGGGTAGCTTACCAACAAAACTCGAAAATAGAGCTTCACGGATTTTGTGACGCCTCTCAACGCGCCTACGCAGCAGTAATCTATGTGGTAGTGCGTGCAGGCTCGGCTGTCAACAGTCATCTATTAATGGCTAAAACCAAGGTGGCACCAGTGAAGCCAGTTAGTATTCCACGATTGGAGCTATGCGGAGCTGTACTATTGTCTCGATTGCTAAAAGAAGTTACAACATCATTAAAAATTGAAAACATACCTACCTGGTTATGGAGTGACTCAGAGATCGTGCTAGCATGGCTGAAAGGTCACCCCACTCGATGGACTACATTTGTATCTAACAGAACGGCTCTCATCCTTGAGAACACTGATAACATACCATGGCGATATGTTCCATCTAAATGTAATCCAGCAGATGTAGCTTCCAGAGGAGTAAAACCAATCGATTTAATTCGCAATGAGCTATGGTGGCACGGACCAAGCTGGTTATCCGAAGACATCGATGCAAGGCCTAAAATGCGAGATATCAAATCAATTGAAGTCGAAAAACGAAAACATTACATTGTTAATGTAGGAATACACACAGAAAGTTTCTTAGACACTTGGTTACAAAGATATTCAACATTATCGAAACTAATTAGAATTACCGCGTACTGCTTCCGTTTTTGCAGATCGAAAATAAATCGAATAAAGAATCCACCATATTTAACCAGTGAAGAGCTGCGACACTCATTTGAATTCTGGATCAAACACGCTCAACAAAGTGAATACTCACAAGAAATAGCCTGTCTTTTGAATAACAAACCAATTGAAAAGAAAAGTAAATTGATCAAATTAAACTCCTTCATAGACAAAACTGGATTAATACGTGTGCTAGGTCGTCTAAAAAATGCACAATTGAGTTTTGATGAAAGGCATCCAATAATTCTCCCACGAAATGGAAGATTCACTGAATTAATGTTGCATCAAGTCCATCAAGCAACCTTGCATGGACAAACTCAACTAATGCTGAACACATTGAGAAAAAGATTTTGGCTGGTAAATGGTCGCAACCGGATCAAACATTTTGTACATAAATGCATCCGCTGTTTTCGGGCCAAAGCGAACGGTGCAACTCAGCTGATGGGAAACTTGCCAGCAGCTCGCGTAACTATTTCTCGCCCATTCACACATACGGGTGTTGATTTTTGTGGACCATTCGACATAAAAGACAGGCGAGGAAGAGGTAGTAAAACATCGAAGGTCTACGTGGCTATATTTATTTGTTTAGTAGTAAAAGCTATACACATCGAAATTGTTAGTGACCTATCGACACAAGCATTCCTTGCAGCATTACGAAGATTTATGGGAAGACGAGGATTTAGTGGACATATGTATTCCGATTGTGGAACAAATTTTGTCGGGGCATATGCTGAATTGAACAAATTATCAGAAATCAACAAAAAGGCTGCCGAAATACTTGCCAATGATGGCGTTACGTGGCATTTCAATCCTCCAGCTTCGCCGCATTTTGGTGGGCTCTGGGAAGCCGGAGTCAAATCTATAAAGTCTCATCTGCGCCGAATTGTGGGCAACATTGCTCCAACGTATGAAGAGTTGTCCACCATCTTAATTAGAATAGAAGCCTGCCTCAATTCTCGACCCCTGTGCCCCTTGAACGACGATCCAACAGACACGACGGCACTTACTCCAGCACATTTCCTGATTGGCGATACACTACTAGCACCACCCGAAGCAGATTTCGAAGGCGACAATATCAACCATCTCGATAGATGGCAGACAACACAAAAGATAACGCAAGATTTCTGGAAACGGTGGAAAACCGAATATTTGAATCGCTTGCAACTTAGGCCCAAATGGAATACAACAGAAAACAATGTCAAAGTGGGCGATTTGTTTATACTAAAGGATGAAAAATTACCTTCTTATCGTTGGCCATTAGCCAGAATCATAGAGGTTCATCCAGGAAACGATTCCCTAGTACGAGTAGTAACCGTATGGTCAAATGGAAAGACATATAAACGATCAGTTACAAAAATTGCACTAGTACCTACGCAAAATACATCATAAGAAATGCACCTTTAATTCCTTCTATCAAAATGTTCCTTACACATCCTTTTCCTCCATAAGACCTTGCCATATCAAATAAATTCGCGAAACTACTTAACGTGAGAAGTCTTTGGAATTCCATACAAATCAGTGATGGTATAGGTGGACGCCCAGCATAGGTGGGACAACTTCACCATGCCAAAACTGAGTTGAACGAATGCATCAGCTTAACCGGCACATCGGACAAAACATTAACGATAGGAATCTAGATCTAAATAGTATCCAGACCCGGACGTGACATACAAACAACATTTATCAAAATAGATTAGCAAACTAATACTTACCATTTCAGAAGTTAGTCCAATGGATAATACTGAGGCACTACACACGCCTCATCTGGGGGAGAATGTTGCGGCACAGCAGCGACTTCTGTCCACTAAATCCGGCACAGCAGCGACTTCTCTCACACGAGAGCCTAAAATGAAGAAAAAACACCAAAGAATCGGATTTTAAAATATAAAAAACATATACTTATCTAAAGTTAGTCAGCATTGTTATTGATCCACTTGCATCTTGATGACAATTGTCACTTGACATTTGTCAGTTGACATTAAATTTATAAATGTCTATTCACAATTGTTTTTTCACTTAATATTCACAGTAAAGAAATACTGGTAAAACTGGAAATATTATAAGAGAATTAAGAGAAAGTTGTATAGAAAATGAAAGTACCGAAATTTTCACTTAACAGTTGACTTTGAATTTAGATGGTGCAGAAGGAAATTGATTGTTAGAAAAATTTATACGTTTATTGAAAAATTGAAATTCCAATAGAATAAAAAAGGTTGTTAAATCGTTAATCAGTGACGGGTTTTAATTGAAGAATTGGCTGTATTTAGAATATTTTATGGTTTAGTGGTTATAGTGGTTTAATTAGAACAGTTTCATTAACGCATTCCAGAATTTTCACAAGCGTTGCAAGAAATCGATCATAATGAGAAGATACTTTATCGATTAAGGTTCGATAATACATCGCAGTTTTCCTGGACTTAGAATCTTTGCGATAATTCGCTTGCATTTTTGCGAGCTGGTCGAACGCTATTTTTTGCCGCAACATTAATTTTTGCACATCAGCCATATTGACGTTCAAACAATCAAGGCAAAAAGTTTCCCAAAGTAATTTTATAACGAGTTCAATCACCACAGTTATAACGGAATGTCACGGTACAGTACTAAGCTGCGAATTTCTCGAAACAACCGAATTTGATCAATTTACGCACCTTTCACGACTTAATTTTCGATATTCACTATGTACATCGCGTTTCAACTTACGCCACCACTATTCAAAGTTTTAATTATTTTTCTCGAATGCTCGTTAGTTTTTATTTATTTTACCAACCAACTGCTTATAACTTGTAGGTGATAAAAGATAAATGATATATAAATGAAGTAGATAGTTTATAGTCAGATAAATTATAGATCAATAAGATGCATTATAGATGTGTAAGATAGATTTTAAATTAACGAACGGTAGATCTAAAGAATTATTTTAAATTTTGAATAAATCAAACAGATATAGCAATACGGAAGCAATGATGTTCATACAAAGGAATAAATGTTTGGGACTTACCCGGCTGACAACTTCTATGCAGCGATTATCTTCGAGGAATTCCAACTTCACTGCACTAACGCACACCCGATTTAAGTCCAAAAGTCTAATTTCTATTTTCTATTTCAAATATTAAAAACCCGGAGCCGAGAATTCAATGATCCGGTTCGAAGGACCAAATGTTTCGAATTACTATTCGACCGAATTAACTAACTAACCAACTGCTTCGACTTAACTAATGTTTCGAATTTGAAAAAGAAATCAAAATCACGGGTTAATTTTCACTTAATTCTATTTATTCAAAAAATTATTCGATAACACAAATTCCAATTCATCCGCTCCGTTTCGAATACAATTAACTAATGCCGATAACAAAGAAATTTTCACACGATGAAAATTTCGGTAAATTTACCGCTTTCATTGGTATAACATATAATTCCAATACAATTATTTCTCTTTAAAACAACGATTTGATTTAGCATACAGCATTAATATTCCAATGATCAGCCAATTGGAATACAATTGGAAGTTACTACAGCTGATATGATTTGTCATTCGTCAGTGACAGTTTAAAAGTAAGTTTGATATATATTATTTATCGAATTTTAATATTTTTCTAATTTTTTTTAGACTTAATCCGAACACCGAAGTTAACGCATATGGTCAGGTGATATTTTGTCTTGGACGTCTACTCATCGCCAGCTTTTAGGTCACACTTTGACCCGGGTCGGGAGTTGTTTGTACAAGCGACTCGAGTCGTGCGTTGTTCTGCCGTGCGTGTCTGTGCGTCAGCAACTCATGTAAAGAGATACCGTGGTCATTCGGGTCGTACATTTAATGTGGATGTCATAAATTATTTCCCCTGTATAGCCGATCTCTGGCCAATTGCTCGATATCTAGATATTTCTGTGTCGCAACATTTGGTAGCGTTCCGTGATTATCACTCAGTGTTGTAACATTGTATTGTGTTGTAATATTCGATGGTGTTGAGTGATCGTCATTCAGGATGGTCGATATTTCGTGTCGTCAAATTTGGCGACTTAACAACTAATTCTCTAGCGATTGCTACACTAAACGCAAATTAATTACAAAATCGGAATCAATCATCAGTTTTTGTGCTTCACCTCCATCGACTTTACTTCCGGAGGGCGGTGGAGGTTTTTTTCCTTAACACACTCCATGCACGCGATACGACCGACCGTGACAATATATATATGTATTTGTAGAAAAATTCTCTAGCAACCCTAAGTTTAAAATCATCCAATGTAAGTTGATTGTGGAAGATGTCGTCGATGAAGAAAAGTTTTCCGAAATAATCCATCACGAGCATTTGCGAAACAACCACAGAGGAATTGAGGAAGCATGCAGACAATTGAAGATTAAGTGCTATAATCAAAAAATCAAAGAACACATAACTATATTCATAAATAACTATCACCTATGTAATGTCAAGGAGTACGACCGACGACCAATCAAACATGGGTTTAAAATAACAGGAACCCCTGAGGGTATGTCCCATGCATATACGGTATGTATACGTATATGCATGAGATGCCTCATGTGCTTAAAAGTTACAAGATCTTCCAGACATTCCAAACATATCATATAGCATTATTTTCAAATGCTATCATTAATACATTCTCGCATTAACGTGCACAATTCACCTGAATTGTGCAACGCTGAATTGTGCAACGAAGATCAAGTTGCACACGCGCATCCGCTAGAAACAATTTGTCTACATTTAATTTATCTAAATTCCAAAGTTCTGCACTGGAGTACTTTGCTCCAATTACAAATTCATGTCGCGACGGTTGCAATTCCCACGGCAAACCGAAGTTTCATTTTCAATCAGCAAAAAACTTGTAGTTAGTTCTAAGTTAGATTTAAGTAAGTCAACTCGACTGTATCATTACCGGGGAATAAAGATTATATATTAGATTATATATTATAATAAACCCGTGTTTTAATTGTTACAATATTTTTAAGAAATATTAAAACGCGAATCTTAAGTCTTAAACATGCAACACATGATGCGAATCTGGTAGCATATTTTTTCTGGTATACACAAATTTCTATGCAAGAATTTGATGAGTTCTAGAATTACGTCAACTAATCTTATGGTGTATGGATGGTTTTACTGTAAATAATCATACAGGTGCACACTCAAGGTGTTACCGTAAGCGAAAAATGAATATACTGAAATATTTGCAACTTATTTTACATATAGAGAATATTTTACATATAGATATTTTCTTATTATTTTACATATAGATATTTTCGAGGAAGATATTTTATTATTGAATTATATATTTTATTTTGCCGCCTATTGTGCCTGTCTTATGGTGCCGTCTGGATTCGAAGCACCATGTGCACATATAGAAGAACCAGCCCTGCCTGAGTCCCTTCCACGCGGTGTACATTATTGGGGTGTTGGGTCTGGTGGTGTTTAAAAGAAATAAAATACTCCGGTATTCACTTTTGAATACATTTAATTTAACTAAAAAAATTAGAGAACAATTTGGTGTTTTAATAATTTTCAACGAGTTCAAAATTCACGACTCCAACGAAAGACAGTTGATTTTTAGCACTATATGTTAATTCTTTGTTCAAGAGTCTAAATTTCGGTCAAAATAACATTCTTCTTTAACATTTTTTTTAGACTACTATGAACTTGTTTGGACATAAGAAATTTCAATTGGAACACATTCTTAATGAATGACATCTCAGTGGACTGGATGCTTCGTCAAGTTCAAGTCAAGACAAGACCCAGGTACCATCCATTTAATTATTTGTTTTTTTTTTTCATTTTCAGTTCGTTATCGAATAGGTGGTTATACGGTTCTATGTATGCGTTAACTTATCACCTAAATTGTTAACATTCGTCGAGTATACGACACAATATGAATGTTACAATACCTGACGCCCTAAGAGTGGTGTTACATATTTTCCTAAATAAAGTGAGTGCTGGGCTGGATCTTGGACAGCCTTTCTCTGCGAAGGCTGTTTTTTTTCCTTTTCTTGGTAAGTTTTGTTACAACGTAACGGTGTTTAGAGAACCCATGCCAAAATTGGGAAGAATTAGGAGTTATTGGCGCGTTTTTCTGCATGTAAATTGCTGAATATGTATGTACGTACGAGAATGAAAGAGCCAGGCAACGTAGGAGATGAAGAAGGACGAGGAAGTAGGGAGATGAGCTACCCTGATGACAAACATGAGTAGAAGAAAATACACATTTGTTTTATGGACTGTATTTCGTTATTTTTTTTTAATAAAATCATTGAATCTTTTGCGAAACGCCCAGCCCAATCCTCATAGCGTCCACGAAAAACAAGCCCTTACGGCAACTTGTTTTCGATTTTAATTTGGGCCTTAACATATTTTTCTCGACATTTTTGTTTCCGATGCATATTTTAAAGTGTTCATCGAAATTTTGCACGCAGAAATTTCCAATGAAATTTCTGAATGCTACAAATCCCATCCATAAAGTTCAAGATTTTAATTTCGCACTACGACAAAATAGTCCACGTAATCAATATAACCACAGAAATAGTATAATAAAATATTAATCACCTGAAGACATCGACAGCAGAATCAAAAACAACACTAAATACTTTTAGCAAAAATTTTATATTCCTAACCGCAAAAATTAACAGCCAAATTCTCCATTTTAGACAAAAACGTGGTCTTATTGACATATTAGGAAAAGGACTAAAAATTATAGCTGATGCCTTTGATATTGATGATGAAAAAGAACTTAATAATGCTTTGAAAATACTGAAAATCAGGAAAATTTTATAGATAGAATTAACAACGTAATCTTTTATAATAATCACATAAGCACCTAAAGTCGAAATAATTTTCCTACAACAAGTCCATCAAATATTACACTCTTGAGAAATCATCAGGACATTGAACGTGCAATTTTCTGCAGTAAACTTGAAACAATTTCAAAAGACATTCAAATACAGACAGAACTCTGAAATATAAAAATTGCTCTGAAATATAAAAATTGCTGAGACATTCTATATGTGGATACACAAACATAAACACATATCATTCTCATATTTCACTACTCACCACACTACTTTACATCAAACACACCACACCAAAATTTTAACGTCAAGTAGACTAAGCTACAAACTGTAAATAATTTGTACATTCAGTCTAAATCATACTCTTTATCGGACAGGTTCTCTGCGTGACGACGGTAAATTCATCTAATCGTGTAAATTGAATTTTTTGTATTTTTTCGGCCGTTCGTTGTTACTTTGTAACAATATGGGCCAATTGATGCCCCGCGAGTTAATAACCATTGTCCACTCTTATCGCAAAGAATGTATGAGTACTAGTCATAAGCAACGAATAATAAGTTAATAACCATTGTCCACTCTTATCGCAAAGAATGCATAAGTCATAAGCAACGAATAATAAGTTAATAACCATTGTTCACTCTTATCGCAAAGAATGCATAGGTCATAAGCAACGAATAATAGTTATGTAAACATGAGACCATCAGGAAATGAGTTCATGACAAATACTACTAATCATGAGAATTGTAAATATGAGATAAAACTCATATAGATAAAGTTGTCTTGATCTTGCTATAAATACTGCCTGCAAGCAGAGCAAGTTGCTTCTTATTATACGAATCGTTCATAAGTAAACGAATAGTATTTAGCCAGAAGTTTGAATTAAAAGCTAGAGTTATAGGAAATAAAGAATATATCAAATCATATTTCTTGTTTTTATATATAGCTCGGTGACACAAACTTTAATTCGCGCGATACGTAGAAACGTGTAGAGAGAAAAAAAAATATAACCACAGCGAATTGTCACATTGACACATTGTCACATTGT